>MU089753.1:0-23038 GCA_014858505.1 Corymbia citriodora subsp. variegata
TACAATTTATAAATAATTGCAATATTTGAATTTCTAATTGTAAGTAACTATTAATTTTTTAATTGATAATAATTAAACAACAGCATGATTACTAAAAGGATAAATTATGTGATTATTAAAAAATAGTATAATTACTATGTAGATAGATAACTATTATAATTATTATATTCTCTATATTAACTACCATTCGAGTCAAGCTAGTATAGTAATGCCAAGTTCAAGCTCAACTCCTATTAAATATTCGATGCTCAGAGTTCTGTTCCAACGATGGAGTATTAAATATCCAGCTGATTAAAAATTCGAGATATTAAGCTCAAGTCTACTCGGTACAATCAAGTTACAGAATGAGCCTGAGATCGAGCTCAAAAATTACAAATATTGTTCTCTGCAATTATATGTTTATCAGTGTACTTCAAATCTTAAGTATCTTCACCTCTATTTTTGCAATAATCAAATGATTTCCTTATCAAAATAATACAAAAATTTGATTAGGATCGTGAGTCTCTTAAACAGAGTATTCATGAGCTCGATATTGACTTGGCAAAATGTGGAAGCAGCTCCAATTTGAAGCTTGGCTCGAAACCAAGCAAGTTGATTTCAACAAATCATTAAGTCGAGCTTGAGTTACTGCTAAGTGAGTTGGACTCAGCTTCATTACAGACATTGAGCTCCATGACATGTAACGTAAGCTCTTCCTTAGTTGGAAGGGTACACACATTTCCCTTATGAGTGATCACCTGGCCTCAAATGGGCTGAATGAAGTCGATTCTCTGGAGAAGTTGATGGAGAAAAAAAGTATATCATCAAAACATAACCAAAAAATTAATGTCACAATAAGATAATTTTTTTTTTCAAGTAGAAAGAATTTATACTTATCAAGTATGCTAGTTACTTCTACGATCATGAATATACCAAGACGATAAAATGCAGAGGCCATCAGTAGATTTGTAAAAATTCCGTGGGTTTGCACAAGCAATAGCCTTTTAGTGGTACAGCATGCATTACGTTTGACCTACGACTCTTAAGTGTGAAAGGCAATCTCATGCTGATTTCACATTTTACAATTTTGCCATGACAAAAGAAAAAGAATAGTTAGATGAGCAGAACAAAAGTGTTGCGACTTTCCCTCGGTGGAATGTTGGTGAATTACTAAGTTTGAAAACTAAGCACGGATACTCTCAAATGCTATTTACCGCCACTTTAGAAGTTAATTGATTTAACATGCAAAATATTATTTAATCAGAAGTCCCACCAATTAATTATTAATAGGTTGGTTAGAAAAGATAATCTTTTTTAATAGGACGAGCAAAACAAAAGCATTTAATAACTGATATTTCTAGCTTAACAATTGCACTGTACTTTGGTCTATATGTAAAAGAACATAGAGGAATCGAAAGAATAATACGTGGAGATTTCAGATACTCTAAAAAATAAATTAATTAAATCAGAATGCATGACAAAATTTCAAAGCACCAACTGTAAAAATCTGTGTCATAAAAGGCTCAAAGATATTATCATTTATGTCTTGACATAATATTAAGATGCGACTCTAAATAAAATTTTCATTACATACATACATATCTCCTAATATAATAATATAATATAATATATATATCAGAAAGCAAAATGAACTAAGTATATTTAAATTAAAAAGAATATCACCTAAAACACGATAGAAGTGAAAAAGACGAGATTACAGAGGAAAAGTTGCATATAAATTGTGAGTGGGCCTAATTAGATCCATAGTATGAGCGGCCAAGCCTACTCTCTCTCTCTTTTTCTCTCTCTCTATTCATTGTTCTGCTGACACGGAAACTAGAGGCATTGTCACTCTTTCTTTCATTTTTTTCTTCCCTTCACAAGAGATACAATTTGATTCATCTCTTCCAATAAGAGAAAATTATGCTTGTGTCACATGAGCCTCATAATAGAATTGATCCATTCAAGGAATAACTACCACGTAATTGATATGGACATCGTAAAAATAGGACCCACATGCTTCGAGATGATTGTATGGACTCAATTTACAGCTTCTGAAATGGATGAAGTTATTCACATTGCAAAGTTAATATGTTAATAGAAGAAATGTGGATTTTTATAGTGTGAGAATCTTCAAGGAGCACTAATGGGACAAATAATTAGAAACTTTGTCCCATCTATGCATTCTTACCGTAAAAACCTACGGTTATTTCCACGAAGGGTTGTAGACAAGATTGAAATCGTGTTCTCTTGGGTCTTTACCATAGAAATTCATGTCTTAAGTGGAAGGGCATTAGGAAAAGCATCTCGTTTGGGATCCTAGAATTCATGCAATGATTGAATTTCATATTTTCAATTAAATACAACTCTCTTCTCAAAAAAGTCAAAATACATATGTTGTCTGATTTGTACCTATACAATCCCATAATGTTAGATTTTAAACTTAGTGCACACCTAGAAAATGATGTAATAACACTATAATTTATGTTTAGGGCATAATATCGATACAAATTTTGTGTGTGAAGATAGACATGTATGTTGTGTGATCTTTCCTGAATATCAAAGTTTATTTTGAAATCAACATTTAGAGTGCAAGATCAAAATGTTGAGTATATTCAGTAAATCTTGAATACCAAAATTTATTTTATAATTCCACTTTACCATGTGATGTGGTTTGGAGTCAAAATCACAGCTCATTATCAAATGGGGCCCAATCCGTAATCGTATGGGACATGGATGAAGGAATCCTCCCTTCAATTCGCTTGAGTATTTACATAGACAGACAAGACATACAAAGATACACATTGGAGATGCTCTTTCTTCTTTCAGTTAAGTCGTGCCATTGTCTTTTTTTTTTCCTTTGAAGCATCGACTTTCAAATTAAGATTGCATAGGTCAAGTCAAATAATCAAAACTAGTATCTTTAAAATGGGCTCATGAAACTCGCACCAAAAAATGAATGTGATTTATTGCAACATCCTCTCACAATCATGTGCTAACTACATGGGCATGTAATTCAGCATAAGAATGAGCGCAGCTCCTAGTCTTCGTGGTATAGAAAGTTATCTGCACAGGCATGGCTATATAACAATATGTGACTCAATCCCTGCATGATAGACTTTAAATTGACGTTCCTATAAAATCTCATTTCAATGGCAATCTACAATGGCCACAACTAAAAGGGCTCGCCGAAGGAGTATCAATGAAATGGAATAGCAAACGCTCTATCATTCCGCGGTTTTCTTACGTATGCCTTTAAATGAATACCGTTCAAAGTTAGTAATAAAAATGAACTTGTGATACCGATTTTTTTAAGTTATACCTAATATCACGAGCTGCTCAAAAGGAAACTTTATGTCATATATAAAACACCAGAAGATCCCAAGAAAAAAAAAGGATGGATAATAGGAGTACTCAAAAAGCTCCCGCAGACACCACCATTAGATATCATAAAAGTACCTCCTGCCATTTTATCAATGGAGATGGAACAACCTGACCCTGCGTGACTGAAGATGGATCAACTTTAACAACAATTTCTCATTGGAGTCTATATGTAGCAGATGATCAAAAAATAAATCAAAAGATAAATCCCTATACTTGCCATGCTTAGAGTAAAATATCATGGTAAGAACTGGGAATTTATGTAGATATTCAGTCATTTTCTGGAGATGAAGTCATGCCAAGTAGTGTTTTAGGGGGGAATAGGGGCTGTTGATGATAGAAAATCGCGACATTTACTCATCACTTCTCATGTTTAATATCCTTAGAATGATGGAGGCATTTAAATCAAAGAACAAGAATCATCGCTCTAAATCCTAGGTCTCCATCCAGGCGATTTTCTGCAACTTAAGAACAACACCGTGCGAAAATCATAATGTGCTTAAGAAACATTGATAAGAGAGTGTATAAGACAAGTTTGAACCAGGAGCTTGTGCTCCATATAAGTTGGTGCTAAGCAAATGAAAGAAACTCTTTTGTCATCATGAGCAAAGGTGAACCACGACTTGTCAAAGTGTGAAGATCTACATTCTTTAGCCCATGTAGAGAAGAAGGAATAAATAAAATTATCTCCTTACAGAATTATAAAGAATGAAAGAATCACTACTCTTACATATGACTAAAGTAAATTTTCATGAAAATGGTAATGTGAAAAATCTTGAAAACAAAGAACAACTTACAAACACCTAAACTGGTATTGAAATTCATAAAAGTCGAACTTCATGCATAGTCTGATGAGGAGAGTTGCATATAATTTGAAGGAGGCAAAATCAAACCTTTGTTGGAGTACCAACATCTTGATCCATGTATTCTTCTATTTCTTTTGTCCAGAACACCTAAAGCCAACTCGTCGTGCTCCATGGATATTGTGCAGTTTTCGGTGACCGTGCCACGTATATGTCAATGCCCATGTCACATAACCCATTGATTTTCAATGATTTAATTACTTTCCTTAACCAATTTATCCCTATCAATCAATTCCATCTTTTGTCGGTCATAAACATGAAAGTTTAAAGTCAAATTTGACTTTAAACTTTCATGTGATATATTTCATGTTTGATTTGACAAATGATTCTACCGGGTAATTTCATACCTGGAAACAAACAGTGACACAATCCAAAATTATCGACATTAATAAAAATAAAAATGAAAAGAAAACATATTCAAACTACATTTATCAATATAGTAGAGCGTGGGCAAAGTACCTCGTTGTAGTTTTATTCCTTTCTCATCGCAAAGCACTGCCAACGCCGACTCTGGTAATCTGTTATCCTGCTGTGTACATGGTGCGGCTAAATGACCCAACTGCCCTCACTTTTTGACGAATTCCCATAAAAATATCCGGATTTTGAAAAATCCCCTACTCTGTCCTCATTCTCCCCCCTACCCCCCACCAGTCAGTCACCGCAAGCCTCCGCCACCTCGCCGCTGCGTCGCCGTCGACGTCATCTCCCCTTCCCGTGCCACCACCCCTCGTCGTTGAACCCCCGGCCATCTCCTGCGTTGATCGCTTCGCGTCCCGTCTCGGCCAAGCCACCACCTCCGTCCCCGACTCTTTCTCCTTGAGGCAAACCTTACTCGTGGGGGCCGTCTATTCGCGGCCGTGGGCAACACTAGGACTGAGGTTGCCCGAAGCCGGAGATGCCGGATCCGGCTCACGACTCACAGACTGCAGTGGAGTCGGGCTTGGAGTGGCGTCCGGCGGCTCAATTCTGGACTTGACGACGAGGCCAGCACGAGGTGGTGGCGACGAGCGGGCGAGCTGCTGTGCTGCTGGTGAGCCGACGTGCGGCGAAGGCGCCGTGTCTATTCATGGGTCTATGCTTCTTGTCGCTGTTCATGAGTTAGAGAGAGAGCTTCTTTTCTAAGAGAGGAGAGAGAATACTGTCAGGGGCAATTTGGGAAAAATAGCGAGGGGAA
This sequence comes from Corymbia citriodora subsp. variegata, assembly GCA_014858505.1. Taxonomy (NCBI): domain Eukaryota; kingdom Viridiplantae; phylum Streptophyta; class Magnoliopsida; order Myrtales; family Myrtaceae; genus Corymbia; species Corymbia citriodora. The sequence continues at coordinate 5,398 of MU089753.1, forward strand.
GACAAATGGAGAACGCACATGTACTCCACCAACGCAGCAGAGATCTGGATTCAACTTCTATTTAAAATGTAAATTTTTCTTTCTATATGTAAAACAATCTCAATCCCTCATCATATTCCATCGCATTTATCTCAAACTATTTTGATCAAATAATCTTGATAATCAAATGCAGCTTCGTGCGCTGGTATCAAAATTCAAAACCATCGATCCATTTGGCAAAAAATAGTTGGTTTTAACCATGATTAACTTAAGATTTAATCTTGGCATTGACAAGAAAGGAAATTAGACTAACATAAAGAAAAACTTGTATTAAGAAAAAAATTCGAAAACTCTTTGGTCCTCAAATGGATGGTTCTCCAATCATTTGAAAAACCATTTTAGGAGGGGCCAATAACTGTTGAATCATCAAATAATGGATCTAGACCTTGAATTCAAAACTTTTTAAGTTTTCACAAATTTCAACATTTTGCATTAGAAAGTATAAGGAATTGCACATACTTAAAATGCTCTATGATTGCAATTAATCCATCAAGTAATCACATAAGAGAAATACTTGCATAAATCACGGCCCACCAAATATATATTCATTTATCTTTTGCAAATCCATATGAAATTTATACAATTAGCGATTTTAATAGATCCTATTTATGTGAACTTGAGTACTAGTCAGCCAAGTGCAATCGGACCTATTTGAGTTAGGAGAGAGAATGAATTTCCTTGAGAAATAAGGATGGAAGTCCATCCTCAAGTCTTTGTCTAAGCCTCTTGTGAAGCCCGGGGGAAAAGCAATGAAGCTTGTTTATCTAGTCAATTTGCTTTGTTATGCATTGGTTTGCAGATAGCCAAATTCCACATTAAATAAACTTACTATGTTCATATATTCGCACATGCATGTGTTTTGCTATTTCATATGTTCACCTAGCGATAATGGGATTAGGCCTTGCCAAATTGACGGCAAGTTCGGCCTTGCCATGGCTGGGCAAGGTTGAGCCTTGCCCTCATCAGTGGCTAATAGGGGCAGCCCTTGCCCTTGGCTAGAGAGATCAAACCTCATCGGCCCTCACCTCTAGCCAATTGTCGGAAGAAGAAAGGAGGGGAAAAATAAAAAGAAAAGAATAAATAAAATAAAATAAAAATTTCGAAAAAAATAAAATAAAATACAATTAAAAAATTGGCTAAACGATTTTGATTGAGAACCTCCTATGTGTGAGTTTACACTTTCTGTGTGCGTTGCGCTAGTTTTGAGTTGATGTTTGGTCCATCTATATTATGTGGTTTCATCTTGACAACGTATGTTGAGTAAGAACCAATCTAAATTTGAATTTGGGGGCAAAACATGGGCCTGCCTAAGGTCCTCTGCGGAATACAAGTCAGCGGAGTGTTTTTGAATCAAGTGACTCACTAGGGCTATAATTTGGTGGGTCTCTAATTATCAGACCGTATCTTAAAAGGCTCATGGATATTGGAGATTTCTATTATATCAGAGCAATACAGGTATAGTTTCATTACAAAGTCCTTACCACGGCAATATATATATTACTAACATCAACTTTTTGCAACTTTCAAGTATTTAACGTAAGTACATTACCAAGTCAAATTTTCTTTTAATTTAATTATTATCAAAGGATAAGGATTATTATATATTCCTCTTCTTCTTTTTTGGTTAAATTTCCTTCTTTGTATGTAGCATTATGTCATTAACACAATCGGAAAGTGTCTTGTCAATTTGAATCCATTATTCTTTTTCGAGTTTTTTCATTGAATTTAATTGAATGTGGAGATATAGGATATGATGGACCTAAGTTAGCAGCACATGTAGAAAAAATGGTTCTCCACTTATATCTCTATCCTCTGCGAGAGAGTATTGTTGATACTTAAATTTTGGTGACAGGTTTATTCATTAATTGTTAATTCCTAACAAAAATAATTTTCCTTAAATTGCATGGCATATAGACACTAGGAGCATTTGCATTAATAGTAAATAGAGCTTTTTTAACAAAAAAAATAGAAAATTACTTAAAATAATTATTATTAAAAAAAGAAGAAAAGAGAAGAAAAGAGGGGGGAGAAAAAACAGTGAAGAAAAGAAAACAAGCAAGATCGGGCCAAGGTCATGCCGGCCCAGCCTTCTTTCTTCTTCTTTTCCTCCTTTTCTTTACGCCTAGGCCCAGCTCGGCCCACTTTTCCCTTTCTTTTCCCCCAAGCCCGGCCTCTTCTTTCCTCTCTCCCTCATAAAGGAGAACGATGGACGCGGGTACGAGGAGAGAGGAACAGAACAGAGGGCAGAGCGTCGACCGGCAGTTGGTGGTCGGGGCCAGGACGGCAGCGGCAGGTGGCACGGCAGGAGGCATTCGCGCCGGTCCTTAAAAGCGAGAGAGGGAGCGCGAGACGGGCGAGGGAGAGAGATCTGGGAGAGAGAAAATCGAGAGAGAGCTGAAGCGAGAGCCAGGTGTTCGAGGACCCGTTCGGCGACCACCACGCCTGAGCCTTGGTCGACGGCGCAACGTTTTCCCTCCTCGATGCATTTTTCCAGGTCAGTTCTATTTTTGCTTTCCTTAGTCTGCAACCTGTTTTAACCCGTGGATCCTGGCTTCGAGGCGTTGCGAGGCGACCGGACTTAGTCTGATATATCTAGAGCTCGCTCTCCGTTCGCCGTCGCCAAGTTGGGTAGGGCCACCTCCCCCGAGCAAGCTCACCTTCCCCTTCCACACTGTTTTGCTCTGTTTCGGCCCCGTCATTGGGCACGCCGGGCCAGAGCTGGCGACCCTCCGACTCACGCGTCTCCAGCCCATGTCGTCCTTGTGTCCAGTCCCTGTGTTCTCGCATGTTGATTGTCATGAGTCCTGGTGCGAGTTTGAGCCTCGGCCGTTCGTTTTTCTGTCGTTCTAGAAAGTGTGCCCCAACTACTCGATGAAATGCTTAAGTTAGATCCGTTTCCGTGTTCTTGGTTCGGGGCTGAATCGACGTTCCCGTGTGTTGTCAATCTCATCATTTTGTTGTGATTTTGAGCTTGATGTTGTTTGGGGGCCACCCACAGCTTCTTCGTCTTGACCTCGCCATTTTTCTTATTGTGTTGGTGTCGGCCGAGTGGTTTGGTCCTTGGCCGATAGTAGGGAGGTTGGCCAATGAGTGGCAACTTAAAAAAAAAGAGATAATTGGATAAAAAATTAAAAAAATATTCATTTGAGTGTTATAACTTTCGAACGTTCACCTAAGTACTTTAATTTTATATAAATGATCACTCAGATGCTAAAAATCCAACATAGCATAACACTTCTAGAATACATTTTCAAAAAGTTATTGCATTTCAGTGATCGACTAATAAATTATACAACACTCAAGTAATTCAAAAAGAACAATTATTACATTCAAGTAAGTATTGTGCATAAGTTATGACCACCATATGATAATAAAAAAATGGTTATGGCAATCAAGTAAGTATTGTACGAAAGTTATGTCACTTATAATATTGTCCCCCCTGAATTCAAATTTGGAGATCAGACTTAGGGATCAAGATGTCATGATTAAGATTGGTTAAGAGAGGGGCTTGGCATCTGATAGATGAAGATGGAAAAAACACCGAATGAGATGTTCCAAGAGAGGAAATCCGTGGGTGGGTGTGGCCGAATAGAGGAGATTCATCCCTGAATCATGAACAATTCGGGCGAGCTCTCAGCATCACATCGCTAGCCAAGGTTTTGTCGAGATGTGCAATAAAAACCGTTTGGCATTTGTGATGTTCACAACACAAGAAAATTTGATATATTATTTTTTGTTAACCTCTTTTGATTAATTCAATTGTGTGAGTCTACTAACTTTTTTTACTTTGGTTTCATCCAGGTTTCGGTCCCAAAACATCATCACAATCCAAATCGAGAACACAAAATGACTCGTCTTGGAGGATTCCTCTGGCATGTAGTTAAAATATACTATACTTATTATTATATTTTGGATGATGTTGTCGCTTGTGCTGTTCTGATTTATTTCAATACGGATAGGTAGTTTATAAATTGGTTTTGATTAGAATTAGTTCACATTGTCTTAATTGACATTTGCACTCATACTTGTCATGGAGATAATCTGACATCATTTGCGTGCGTGCATGGCCATCTTTGAATTTGGAGCAAGCTGGACAATTGGCATCCGGCCGTGTCTGGCTCACTTTAGGCTCGGGCCGGCCTTCATTGGTCCCCCATGGCCCGTGGACGTGCCGGCATGATTGGGGTTTGACTTGGGGTCGAACTTGAGTCCGAGAAAGGACGAAGAGCCCGCTGTCCAGATCGCTCAAGTGCTGGGAAGTGGGCTGGATCGTCCAGCTTTGATCTCGGTCTAGTGGCACCTCGAGCAATCCATGGCCATCCTCGTTGCTCATTTATGTGGTTTTACATCATCTCGCATGTTTCCGTCATGTTTTGATTCGTTTTCGCATTGAATTCCAGCATGTGTTAGTGTTTATGATTTTGGTTTTTGTACGAGTTCTAGTCTCTGTTTTGCAGTTATCTAGGAACAAAGTGTGGCTTTTCATGGATATTTTCTTCCGCCAAAAATTTATACCGTTTTAGCAAGTTTTTCTAGCACGTTGTTCCCTTAGTTCCGCACAAGTAAAATAGGCTACCTCAACTTATCCGGCTCTTACTGGTCATAATAGGTTAGTGGTAACTCCCCTATAGAACCAAATGCTATAATTATTATGATGGGTGCAGCTTCGAGCTAGTGCATACCATTACTAAACCTATGCTAAGTGTAAATGCTCCATCACAGGAGAATCATTTGTGCTTATTTTAAAGGCTGTCAATCTTTCTTGTGGTTCACCTTGGGAGGTTCACGAAAACGTTTAATTCAATTGTATTAATGAAAGCATGCAATTTTATTTTGTGTGCAATTTGAGTTAGTGATGGATATCCTTTTATCATCAATCATTCAAGTATCGACGTGCAATCATAACATCCAAAATAAGTCCATATTCAATTTCACATATTTATAATGCAATAGTAATTGATTTCGAAGTCAGTGTGCAATTTTAAGCCGGCGTATGGTAAGTGCTTTCCAAGTAGCATGCATCTTTAACATTAGCATGTGATTTCAAAAGGGGTGTAGAATCCTACATTTTTTGTATGTTCATTAGCATTGCTGAATTCTACCATGGATGCACATAATCATGACAGGCTTGATTCAAATGTTCTATTTGTTGTATTTTGCACATAATGCGAAGTCGCGCCATCATCAAATTTCATACCTCAAATCAACATTCAGAAATTCAATCAATGGAATTCAGTGCATGGATGCCAAATTTTTCGAAAAATGGAGTCGGTTTTTATCGAGAAACGATAATTTTTTTATAATATTTAGAAATAACAATTCAGAAACAATCACATGGGCGGGATCTCCATTCACGGAGCGACGACCCTCGGGAGACTCGACCTCCTCTGGTCCGTTTACGGAGGGAGACTTTCTATGAAGTTGTCTGGATGCATCCAAAATCTAGCTGTTCATCAACGGCACGCAACAATATCCTTCGAAGACTTCCATAAATTATCTCACAACTTGGGCTCCTGTTTGGTGCAAGTCTGAATGCTTCTTCTTTTCTTTTTTTTTAACTTATGGAGGAAGGTCGCTGGTGACTTCCGGGCAAATGGAACATAACAACAAAGTAATGGCAAGTTGAAGTTATTAGAGGGAGTTGATATGTGCTTTTTTGACAACCATACCAAGAAGGTTGGCGACCCTGCAAATCCCTTTCAGTACCATATTCCTCGTAAAGTTCTATCATGGAGTTTCTTTTGGATTTTGAAAAATCGAAAACTTCCTTGTCTACCCTTGGGTGAAATCATTACATCAAAGCAAATTAATGGATGAATCCAGTCCACCTCAAACGACAAGTTCAAACAGATATATATCCAATGCCATATGATAAACTATACACTTCACGTATGTATGCAGAAATATAAATCATCAGAGCCGACTGCAGTTCAAATAATAACAACGTTTAATCAAACAAACATGAATTCAATTTCACATCAATTAACTCAAATAGCGCACGAATACAAAACGATTAACTGAAACAAATCCGATTCAGTTAAAAAAAACAACTTTCAATTAAACGGACATGAATCCAAACACCAAATCAATTAGTAGACAAAGCCTACAAATCCATTCAACATTTATTTAGATCAGCAAACAATTTCAATTTGTTATAGTTCAATCTATTTATCGACGTGCAATATGCAATCTTATACGAATTTCGGTATGGACGCGTTAACTTGAAGGTGGGAAGAACAATTTGCAAAAAGAGAGGACAGTACGGTGGAGTGTGAGGTTGCCATGTGACCCGCGATGTATCGGTCGTACCCCCACATCTGCAGCACAGCATTTAATTTGTACAAATTTGCGACCAGATATTTAATGAGATATGGTGGTCGTGGACGCATTAACTTGAAGCTGGAAAGCATAACGTGTAGGAAGGGAGAGAGGACAGTACGATGGAGTTGGGTCTCCAGGCGCGAGGTTGACATAGCAAGAAGCTTTAATAATTGCAACGTGACCCAGCCGTACTGTCATCTGCAGCATGCGGTTGTCATAATGCAAAGCCTGAATAATTGCGGAGTGACCAAGGCTAACTCCACCATGGTTAACACTTGACCTCACTCTGTCCTGTCTTCCTCGCTACCAGTTAAGGTAATTTGAGTGAATGAATGAGTTACAGAGCAGGAATACGTAACTTCCTGATGATCATGACTGACACTACCAGTATAATCTAGCACAGTAATATGTATCGATGTCCATCTTTTCCCCTCCTTATTCTTAACCAAAAGAAATTTCTACAGAATGAACGTGAGCCGAAGGCTAGTATTTCTTTGTAGAAATTACAGAAGACGGGCACGGATGAAAGTGCATCGCATAAATGTCCCCGCCAGAAAAGAATAATTATCAAAGTCCAATTTGGCAATTGGACTAGAATCTAAGGGATTAGTTCTCCACTTTTGAACGTCATCTTGGGCTAAGAATTGATCTCGAATGGCACCGCCTTGAACTGAACATCTCATGAAATGAGTTCTATGTCTGCACAACCTGATGGCAACTCTTCAGGATTTTTCCTACATCGCCAGCAGATTAACACAGTCAGCAATATTGAGAACAACCAACTATAAAGAGAAAAGCAATCTTGCGGAGGTTAGAACTATTTCAGCGCACGTGTTGTCCAAGACCCAAAAAACAGGGATGAGAGACATGATTTGCACAGGAAGTAGTAGAATGTCTTATAGAATTGGTCAAGCTTGCCATATATTTGCCCCGTGCACCTGCCTACTACTAAAGTGTTTTTCATGTGCCATATTTATGAGCATGTGTCGTAGGTCAACACTTCTGTCCACGACACATTCTCAAGTTAAATTAGAGGCGGGGCGATTCATCCATCTTCCAGTTTAAAAGTACATCTAAAAGCATTGAGGATACAATTCTCCGTTTAATATATGCACTCTGATTAAAATTTCACTCTTCAACAATGATGGTGACCTCTGCATAAAACCATAATCTCCAGTGAACATGGTATTTTTTTCTTTTTATTAGAACCAAACTACTGGATTTGATTTGGCAGAAGCAGCAAATAGGACACATCATGGAACATAGAAGGATGACGCAAGAATGTAAACATGCACCTGACTTGAAATTAAGAGTTACAGGTGGATTCCCCAGTATCATTACAAAACTCGCCAAAGATATCTAGGCATCCTTCCCATTTGCTCTGTTGGCGTGCTTCCCAATAACCACCAACATAGCGAAAAAGGTCCATCTTTACCGTCTCTGGAACCATCGGGGCTTCCACCCATTTTCTTGCAATTGCCTTGACTGCATGAAATAGTGAGTGTAATAGATGGTTAGCATAATTAACCAATGATGTGAATTCTAGCTAATTTAATACCCCTTAATGAATTCAGGGGAAAGAACATACAAAAAACCAACATGATCCAACAGATTTATAATCTTAATTCATTTTACCACAAAACACTATATCCATCTCAAACAAATTCATTTGCTCAGTGACAGATGTCCACAGCGAGGTAAATTAAAAATAAAGGGATGTTCTATTCTATTCATAGATGCACCCAGCCTGTGGTGAATATAAATGTGTATGGGTTTTAGGGAGGGAGGGAGGGAGGGAGAGAGAGCAGCATCAGAGCAACAACGATGGTGGTCGTATTAGGGGGAGAGAGACACGTAAGGTTGGGAGTTTGCAACGAGAAGCGTCGGCTTTGTGATGAATTGTTCAATTATTTCCTTAACTTGTCCTCCTCTTTGGTGCAAGTCTCAATGCTGTTTTTAACTAACGAAGGAAGGCCGCATGGGACTTCCGGGCAAATGGAACGTAATGACAAAGAAATGGCAAGTGGATTCTCCAAACGAAAAAGTCGATCTTGCATAATCTTACATTCACATTTTTTTCTTGCATTTCTTGGCATTTAGCAGAGACATTATAGTTTTAGGATCTTGGACTCAATATCAGGAATTTAAATTGATGAGTCCGTCCGGGCTTGCGAATCCCTCGAATTCAATATTGAACTCAACCCTTCTCTCATTCTTTCTTTCCCATTGCTTCATCCCTCCAATCACTTATTGGTCATCACATTCATTTAGATCATCAAAACTCTCAGACCGGCCACAATCTTCTCCCAATTGAACTAGAAATCAAACATGACTTGAGCTAGAATTGGTGTAATTTGTCCTAATGCAACTTTCATGACATGGTTTATGGTAGAAATTCTGTCTCCAAACATGCATCTATTAAGTGTCTGTTACTCTATAAATGACAAGTCCAGTCTGCTCGGTGAACAACCACTTTTACTTTCAATTGCTATTGTAGGTAATAGGCAGAATGCCTTTCCCTTTGAAGAGCTTGTGGAGATTACAAAGTTGGATTAAGTTGAAAATCAATGTTTTAAAATAGTTAAGTGGTTCAGTTTAGAAGAAGATAGCATTGTGCAACTAAAGTTGCATTATCTCAGTGGACTTTTTTTTTTTTTTATTGAAACAAAAATAACATTCATTAAACTCAAGCCCCTTTACAAGAGTAAGGAGCATCAAAACACAGGATCTCCCAAAGAGGGGAAGGGTTTTACATTTAGAGGCTTTTATAACCCAGTCTGCCAATCTATTTGAAGTGCGATGGTAAAAAACTATTTCTAGACTCTCAAAAAGGGCCAACAGGCTAATGCATTCAGAGATAAGTAGTTCAACATCCCAAGGAGAGAGGGAAGAATCTTTTAAACAACTCACCAAAGATGAACAGTCAGACTCCAGTATCAATTTCAGATAAGGTCGATTAGCAAAGTGATGGAGAGCATAAAGACAAGCAAGGATTTCGGCTTGAAAGGCAGAAGATGTTCGAACTAGTCATGCAAGGCCTTCCGTCAATCTTCTTGTTGAATCATGGCACACAAATGCAATTGCCCCTTCCGTGGTCCCTAAGAGGTGAGATCCATCGATGTTTATCTTCAAGGAATCTGGGTTTGGTGGTCTCCACCTTGGTTGAAAGTTTAGTGAGATGGTCCCACGTTCCAAGTTGCTTCTATTAGTGGACTTCTCTTCAATCAGATGATATATGTTCCTTTCTTCATGAAATGGGCCTTCATGCAATAATTATCCTTTTTGTTGATTCCGTGTTGATGAATTTTTTTGCCTATGGCATGGTCCCGTTCGTTTTTTCATGGGTTTGTCTTTCAACGCCTAAATAGTTTTGGAGTGACACAAGTGCTTTCTATGGTTTTAGCAACTGCTAATGCTCTTTTTGTAGCATTTCTTTCACTCGATAGAAAGAATAACCTACCAATGTTCAAAAATATAAAATTATGGTCGTGCGAAACTCAAGCTCAACTCCAATTAGATATTAGATTCTCAAAACATCACTCGAGTTATGGAGTATTCCTCTACCTGCCTCGCTTAGAGAGAAATATCATGGTAAGGACTAGGAATTTCCGTAGCTATTTAGTCAATTTCTAGAGACGAAGGGCTACACCAGTAGTGTTTTGTTGGGGGGGGGGGGGAGGACAGGACCCGTTGATACTTGAAAATCACGACATTATCTCATTGCTTCTCATGTTTAATATCCTTGGAATGATGGAGGCATCCAAATCAACGAACGAGAATCGTCACTCAAAACCTTGGTCTCCATCCAGATGATTTTCTACGACTTAAAACAATGCTGGCCTAAATCATATAATGCTTAAGAGAGTGTGTAAGACAAGTTTGGACCAGAAGCCTGTGCTTAGAGAAGAATGCTAGAAGTGCTAAAAGTTGTGCATGATACTCACTTATGCAAAGTTTTGTCAGCTACTAAGTACAATTAAAGAGAAAAACAATCACTTAAGTGTCTCGACGAGAAATTACGTGACTTTATAGTTATTTTATTAGGTGACTTTTGTGGTACTGAAATGATTATTTTTTCATGAGATTAGTATTGAAGTGGTCACTTTTTAATAATGATTAGTAGTGAAGTAATAATTTTTAACAACGGTTGACACTAAAAATAATCAGTTTTTTAACCTTCTATACGACGTCATTTAGGGGTTATGTGATGATTGGGCACACCGACAAGCCATGTAGGATTAAAAAATTAATAAAACATGACAACGTCATATTTTTGACAACCCATATCGAAGTTGGAACCTAAATGATCATTTTAAAAAAAATGGCATATCCGAAAAGGACTTTTATCACTAAAATAAGCATTGTACACAATTTTTAACATTTTTAGTGTCTTTCTCTCTTTGTGCTCCATATAAGTTGGTGCTAAGCGAATAAAAAAAATGGACCTCTTTTGTCATGGTGAGCAAAGGTGAATCACTACTTGTAAACGTATGAAGATCTATGCTCTTTAGCCCACATAGAGAAGAAAGAATATATAAAATCAGCTCCTTACAGAATTATAAAAAGATTAAGGAATCACTAATCCTACGTACGATTAAAGTAAATTTTCATGAACAAGGTTTGTGAAGAATGTCGAAAGCAATGAACAACTTACAAACACCTAAGCTGGTATTGCAATACATGAAAGCCGAACATCATGCATCGTCTAATAAGGAGAGTTGCGCTTATAATTCGAAGGAGACGAAGTCAAACCTTTGGAGTACCGAGGATATCTACGTGATCCCTGTAGATGATGTCGTCCCCCTCGATAACTGCATTTATGATAGGTTTGAACAAACTGGGATATAAACCTGCTTCAATCCTGACACAAAGTCCAAGCTTGACTCCGTGTTTTTCCACCTAGGCATAGTGTAATCCGACGGGGCTTCATCAAGCTGGTCCTAAAATAAGCAACCAAAAGAAGCAGATAGCATTTTTTATAGAAAAGTCACAAAAAATCTCAAACTTCACTCACTATAATACATTTATGCTAAACTATATTTTGAAATATCAAAAATTTCAAATTTATATCTATGTGACATATTATCCCAATTTTTTTTTATACCAAAAATTCCAAATTTATACCTATGTGATACGTTTACTTCAAATTTTTTATGACATAAAAAGTGCCAAGTTTTTTTATATAACATCAAATATTAAGGGTAAATATGTCACATGAATATAAATTCGAGAGTTTTTGTGTTATAAAGAGGAGTTTGGGGTAAATGTATTATATAGGTACAAATTTTGAGGTCACAAATTTTTTTTGTATAAATGTCATAGTAGGTATAATTTAGAGTTTTTGGTGACTTTTACTTTATTTTTAATTAACGAAACAAGCGCTTAATAGCGGGCAATAGATGCAATGGATTGCAAGCATGTGATAGAGACCCAATGCTAGATGCTTTTAAGTTTCGGATCAACAGTCCTCTTGTGAACCAAAATTGACTTATTCTAACTAGGTTTGCTTTCAATCTTGGATAAGCTGAGCTAGTCACGAGGTTTAACTCAGTTATTAAGGTTGAATTAAAATGTCCTTCAAAGATATGGTACTGAACAAAAAAAATCCACGAATTGTAAAATGGAGATCCATCTTTGCATTGTCCTTCCAAAATGAAGAGAAAGAGGGAGGGAGAAGAGACAGAGATGGCGACGGCAACTGGGACAGGTAGTGGCTGTGATGGCAGCGCGGGGAGGGGTTATGAGGTGTTTTTGAATTTTAGAGGACCCGACACTCGCTAAAACACATTGTTTGGCGAAAGATTTTTCATGGGAATCTAAATCGGTGGAACAACAATTCATCAAATTCTCTCAAGGTTAATCTCGGCAAGGTCGCGATCATGTCCATATTCATGTTGTTCAAATGTAATATTTCATTATAATGCATAGATATGTAATCATAAAATTTCATATCACTAATCAAAATTCGAAAAGTCGATATTTTTATAGTATCATATATGGAGAATAAGTTCATGGACTAATGACATTCGAGGACTCCACTCATCCGGTTCGTCGGACCATTTCCCTTAGCCGCCTAATCGGTGCGAATCTGAATTGGATTTTTTTAACTTAGGAAGGTCACAGGTGACTTCCAGGCAAATGGAATGTGATAACAAGGTAATAGAAAGTGGAACATATATTGAGTTTTCCAACGCGTCCAACATCTAAAGAACATGCAACCACATGATATATTTCCGAGATGACCTTCTCGTCCTCGAAAACTTTCACCAATTATTTCGTCAACGTAGCCTCCTTTTTGGTGCTGAGTTTGATTGGTAACTTCCAGGCAAGTGGAACATGACAACAAAATAATGGCATGTGGAAAATATATTAAGCTGTCCAATTCGTCCAACATCTAACTGAACAAAATAATAGAAACTTGATTAATATCGTGTCTCTCAAGCATAGAATTAATGAGTTTGATTTTTGTTTTTTATTTTTCTGGTCATGAATAAAATTCTAATTGAAAGATTTAAGATTATGCTAACACCAAATACAAACAATTGGCTTTTTACCGGTCCATCATGCTAGTAGGGGGAATAAAAGAAAGAATCAATTGATCATGCTGATCAGTACGAATCTAGATTGAAAGTAAGATGATCTACTTTGTTTGGCTTAGCAGAACGAAGTTTGGCTCTAGCTGAGAAAAGCTAGTCGTTTTTTAATTTAATTAGCAGAACAAAAGCAAATCTACTTTTTCTAGCCAACAAATAAAGGAAGAGGTTCCTTCTTTTGATTGGGAGGCTTACTGGTGCTGTGTGTGCCTTTTGTAATTCTAGGCCAGATACTATTGATCACCTATTTTTTGATTGCCATGTAACACATGTTCTTGCTGTCTCGTGGGCGGGCAAGTGCAATTTGGCTTGGCCGGGAGGATCGTGGAGTAATACCATGGTTTGGGCCAGCAATAATCTTTTTGGTAAAGGCTTCCAGAAGGAAATACCCAGGTTCTCCTTTGCTGGTCTATGTTATATTACTTGGAAGTCTCGTAATAATATCTTATTTCGGAGTAAAGTGGTCTCCATTCCCTCAATGAAGTACTATATTTTCAAGGCTGTCAGGGACAAGGTGTTGTTTGGACCGTTGGTGCAAGACAATATAGTGAATAGACGTCTTCAGAGAGCTTGGGGTTTAAGTACCTCCATTTTTACTGGTTAACATTAATGTGATATCCTCCTGGGTGTTTTGTTGATGTCTTGTGTTTGTAACTATTAGTTATCCTTGGATTGCGGTTCCTTTCCACTCAGTAGTCTAAGCTGAGTGCAAATTAGGGCCGTCATCTGTTAGTTTGTACAGGTTATGGTTGGCATTTATACAAGTTTACCTTACCAAAAAAAAAAATATAAATAAAGGAAGAGGTTCCTCTTCCCAAAAACAAAACAGACAAAAAGATCAAAGGGGAAATTTCCATCATGCTTCCTTTGTGGTCACGCCAAATTTGAGTGGATCTAACGTGCCAATTGAAATCATCTCTTTTATGAATCATACTACATAAATCATTTTATATTATTATAATTTTATGAATGTCTAACTGGAAATGCACTAGGAAAAGCATCTTCATTGGCATCCCGTGATTCACGCCATGATTGAATTGCATAGTTTGAATTAAAAACAAATTAGTGGCCTTTCGTCTTTGTTTAGAACACATGCAAGTCAGCCATTAGGTCTTTGTCCGACCCTCTTGTGGAGGCAAAGCAAAGGCACTAAAGTATGCTTATCTAGTCAATTTGTGTAGCACGCGTTGGTCTGCATATAGCCAAATTCCACGTCAAGTAGACTTGTGTGTTCACTAACTCATTTTCCTTAACGATCTAAATGTCAGAAAATAAAGAAAACATAATATCCGAAATATGTTGTTCACGAAACATACTTGGAGAATGGCAACCCACTAGCAAGAATAGCAAAGCATGTTTTGAAATTTTGGCTTTAGAGACTACCAAGAAGCTCAGGTTGTAATTATAAAAAAAAAATCAGAAATGTCACACCTTCGAGATTAAAATGTCTGAAAAGTCTCAACTTTATTGGAATCATTGTGAAAGAGGAGCCACATTTTCTTCTCAATTTCCATAAAAAAAAAAATGTCCAATAAAACGGACATGAATCTAATGCGAAATCAATTAATAAACAAACGACAGAGACCAATCAAATTCTGACAAAATCTGCATTTAATTTCAATATTAGCATGTAATTTTATTCGGTGAGTAATTTCAGTCGGTGAGGAATTTCATTTTCTCATCGTTCAATCCAGTATTGTAGTGTAATCTTATTCTATATTCAGTTTTAGGTAACTTTATCGCAATAGCAAATAATTTGAAGTTAACATGCAATCTCTAGTCAGAATATAATTTTATAGCAGAAATTTTTTTTCATGACAAGCTAGTATGTTAATAAGATCTGTATAGGGGATTTTCCAAGTCTAATTGAAGGGAGCCTTAAACAAATACAACTAGTTGTATAAGAATTCAATCCGATAAATTACTTATTTTATGTCAAACAACTTGAATTGGTGTTCTGGACATAATAACAAAGTAATGGCAAATAGTAGCATGTGACTGTTCATCAACATAATAACAAAATATCTCCGAGACCACCTCCTCCAAAGATTTTCATCAATTATTTCCTCAAGTAGTTGGTGCGAGTCTGAATGTATTTTGTTTGTTTGTTTTTTTTTTTCTAATGTACACGAAGGAAGGCCGTAGGTGACTTCCAGGCAGGATGTTAATAACAAAGTAATAATAAAATATATTTCCGGGACCACCGACGACGACGACAACGACGACTTTCGTCAATTCTTTCCTCGACACTTCCTCCTATTTACGTGCGATCCGTATGGCCCTTTTCTTAAGCTTATGAAGCAAGGCTGCAAGTGACTTCCAGGCGAAGGATTATTTCCTCAACCGAGCGATCCCACTCTGTTTGCGTGGGGCTTTTAGGCAAAGGAGCAAGCGGGACAAGGTAAGAAAAGTTTCATTATTGGATGTTTGTGTGTTACGAAGGATAGAGGGGAAGGCATTTTTCAGTTAGTCTGTTGTTTCCAAGACCAAACAGACTTACCTATTTTTAGGCCCGTTTCCACTGCCGCTCTTCAGTTAATTTCTCTGAACATTATCTCTGCTTGTTCTTTTTGCATGCTGGACATTTTATTAGCCACTACTATCGCAACTTAAGCTAGAGAACACCAACAAATTTAATTTCTCTGAACAACTAGAGACTTGAATCTTAGAGAATTCTAGCTTTTTATACAAATTTGATCATGACGTCCACAGCCTTATCAAGTTGTTTCAAGGATCAGACTCAGACTTCCTGAGTCACCCTGCGGACTCGATTTTTATACCAATCAGTCACCGCAAGCCTCCACTGCCTCATCGCTGCGTCGCCGATGTCGTCCCCCCTTCCCCTGCCATCAACCCTCGTCGTCGAGGTCCTGGCCATTGCCTACGCTGATCACTTCGCGTCCTGCCTCGGCCAAGCCACCATCTCTGTTTCAGACTCTTTCTCCCTGAGGCAACCTCGCTCGCGGCGGTTGTCTATTCGCGGCTGTGGGCAGCACCAGATCTGAGGTTGCCCAAAGCCGAAGATGCCGGATCCGGCTCACAGACTGCAGAGATGTCGGGCTCGGAGTGGCCTCCGGCGGCTCAATTTTGGACTCGACGACGAGGCCAGCACGAGGTGGTGGCCACGAGCGGGCGAGTTGCTGCGGTGATGGGGGGCCAACGTGCGGTGGAGACGTCATGTCTATTCATTGGTTATGCGCTTCTTGTCACTGTTCATGGGTTAGAGAGAGAGTGAATAGTCAGGGGCAAATTGGAAAAATGGGGAGAGGGGAAGATGGAAAAGGAAAAAAATGACAAATGGAGAATAAACTTAGCCAAAATAATTGAATACTAAGAATAGGAAGGGCATAATAGCATATTGGGCCAAATGTCTAACATTATTAGTGCAATTTTTCATATATTATCCCAGTATTACATAATTTATCTCATTTTAACTCTTTCTTTCATATGTAATCACTTTATTTAACTAAGTCCTAATATATAAAAACATGATCTCACATATATCTAACCTATGTTTCATTAATGTCTTTAGTTTAGTCTGCATTTCTTTATCATCACTTATGATTTATTTTATTTTATTTTATTTTTCGAAATCTCACTTATTTCCTTTATTTTTTGCATGATGTAAAAGTAAAACAAAAAAACCAATGGTGATATTAATACCTAATTGCATAAGTGAGCCAAACAAGTTTATTACAATTATGTCAAGTCTAAAGTAAATAAATAAATAATTTGTGAAATATATGGCCAATTAGAAAATTTATATACTATCCCCATTGGCGTCATATCCATTTTCTTGTGTAGCGGGGCCAACTCTTAAGTTCGTAACAAAATATATATTACATCCCATCAAGCTCCAATAGGTCATTGCCAACATAAACAACATGATATGCGCATAAAAACCAGTGAGGCCAGAATAAAAGTTGAATTAATTTAAGGTGTAACTCGACCTTTCAAGATGCTAACAAAAAATTTGAATTTGTGCTGTCCATACTCACGGCGAAATCAGATATTTTTTTAATGAAATAGGTATTATTATAGGAGTATATGAAAAAAGCATCCAATATTTGAAAAGTAAATTAACCCAATATAAAAAGTGGATTAGTTTTTATTATAGGCGATTAGATATTTTCAAGTGAAAGCGATTGTCCCTGGTCCCCACTTCCCACTCATCGCTTGAAAAAGAAATAAAACTCGTGGTGGAGAGTGATGCAGAGCTCTCTTTCACTCTGGCCCTGTTTGGTTCAGCTTTGGCAAGGGGTTTTCAGCCCTGAAAGCCCCTTGGCTAAATGCGAACCCGTTTGGTTCAACTTTGGGAGGACTTTGGGGAAATGCAATTGCATTTCCAAGTACCCTGAAAGTCCCTTAGCCCAATGCACCTCCAGAGGTGCATTGGGAACTTGCATTTTGGGAATGCAACATGATGCACTGTTCATCTTCTTCTCGCCAAGGAAGCTGACGTCCGCCGACCACCGCCGGCGACCGCCGGCCAAGGAGGCGACCACCACCCTTGGTCGCGCGACCTCAGGCGGTCGCGCGTCTGGGTCGCCGCCTGAGGCGCGGCGGTCGCTCGTCGCCTAGGTCGGGCGACCCAGGAGGTTGCGCGTCTGGGTCGCCGCCTGAGGCGCGGCGGTCGCCCGTCGCCTAGGTCGGGCGACCCAAGAGGTCGCGCGACCTCCGCCTGGTTC
>MU089753.1:23138-54100 GCA_014858505.1 Corymbia citriodora subsp. variegata
CCGCCGCCTGGTTCGCGACCCAGGCGGTCGCGCGACCGCCGCCGTCGCCTGGGTCGCCCGACCCAGGCGACAGGCGACCAACGCCTGAGGTCGCCCGACCTCAGGCCGCCCCGCCCGAGGTCGTGCGACCTCAGGCGAGGCCTTTCGGCGGCCAAAGAAAAGTAAATTTGCAAAAAAAAAATATTTACAATTTTTTTTAATAAAAAATTTTGCAAAGGCCCTTAGCAAAATGGGGTATTAACCAAACGGTATTTAGGTCAAAGTTTTTTCACAATGCAAAATTTACCAAACAGTATTTGCATTTCGAGAAACCCCTTTAGTTCAAAGGTATTTGCATTTTCCCAAATGCGTTCCCCCAAAGCCGAACCAAACGGGCCTGTCTCTCTCTCTCTCTCCCCGCGTTTTCACCTTCGAAGACTTCCCATCAATTATTTTGTCGGTCTGAATGGTTTTTTCGCTAACGAAGGAAGGCGGCAGGTAAGTTCCAGGCAACCGGAGCGAAAGTGCGCGATCTCCCTCCGTTGCTTTATCAAGTTTTTACATACATCAGACTGAGACTCTTCTCAAGTCACCAGGCAGACTCAATCCGTAGATCCATCTCTGCATCGTCCTTCCAAAATGAAGAGAAAGAGGGAGGGAGAAGAGACGGCGACGGCAGCTGGGACAGGCAGCAGCTGTGATGGCGGATCGGGGAGGGGTCATGAGGTGTTTCTGAATTTCAGAGGACCCGACACTCGCTTAACCATTGCGGACACTCTCTACAATGGCATGATCCGCGCTGGCATCCGCGTTTTCAAAGACAACGAAGAGCTCCGATTTGGTGAAGAGATCGGAGGCGGCCTCTTGCAAGCGATCAATGACTGCAGAATTTACATCCCGATATTCTCCAAAAACTATGCTTCAAGTAAATGGTGCTTTCGTGAGCTGGCACAGATAGTGGAGTTATCAAGAGATGACGATGAGAAAGTGATCCTTCCTATCTTCTGGGATGTGGATGCGGATGATGTCAAGCTTAAGACCAAGTTATATCGGAAAGCTCTCCGAGAGCACAAAAGCACCTCTGGGAAGGATTTAGCAAAGAAATGGAAGAAAGCTTTAAGAGAGGTTGCCAAAATTAGAGGAAGGAATCTGAAAGATCACGGGTATTTATTTTCTTCTCCATGGACTTTATTTTCTTTGTTGAGATTTTCGTTTCTCGTTTCTTTAAATAATAATTATTCAGTTTGCTGCTGTCCCACCTTATGTAATGTATGGTTGGATTTGACGCGATGGAGGAGACAGAAATTTCTTTCAGAGGGCCAGGTTTCTTGAACAAATTAACTTTTCACTTTTAATATCAAGTTTTGGTAACAATTAAAGTTAAGGTACATCAACTTAATTAATCTATAATGCCAGAAAACCAAGATATCCATGAAGATCTAAGATGTAATAAAATAGTATGCCATTATTCAAAAGAACTGGAAAAAAATAAAAAAGATCTTTGCATGGGTTAGAGGTTCGATCTTCCAGTATATTTCTGATTATAGTAATTCTTGGTTAGTTGGCGGAAATTTGACTTAGGTTTAGGTGTTCATCGATCTTGGGCTTTTACTTTTATTATGGTGGAGCAAGGGTCATAGGCTCCTCTAGTGGCCAATTGTGCAAAATCCGTGACCTTAAATTGAGCATTCTTCTATGGTTGATTTATAGTAGAAGATTAATGTTTTGTTTATTCTTGCTCTTGCTTGAAACATGGACCTATTCATGGCCTCAGATCTTAATTAACCCAAAATTCACCTGAGCGACTTCTAAGTAGTTGTAGTTATGGTTTAAGAAGTCTAGAAACCTCTAGAAAATGGATAAGTAACAATTCTAATTGCCTTTGAGATATGTAACTGCTCTCTATCCTATTTTGTGGTACCCTAGCCGTTACTCTCTGCTTACTTACATCCTTCTTCATTAAACCTTACTGTTTCTATCCTTCATTAAACGCATTACTAGTTTCAATCCTCGAGAACGGAAAGGGCTAGCCTATTATTGCCCATGCCCAAGCTGTGCCATGCAAAATTCCGAAAAATTTGCCTCGTCTAAGGCAGGCCACCAGGGGTACAGATTTCCCATGCTCCATGCCCATCCCTTATTTTAAAGTTATTAGTTTTTATATGAAATTATCAACTTTAATTGGTGTCTTACCAACTTCTTTTTCCATTGTTTTAGAAACAAGTTTTAGCTCACCGGCTTTTATATAAATCATCTACTAAGTTTATTAGATCGCTTACCAATTTACGATTTTTGTACAAATTACCTTATTGTTTACCAATCTTATACCAAATTACTAACTCTAATATGAGGGTCATATTCAATGATCTCTAATTAAGTTACAAACTCGTTTAAGCTATCCATTCTTATTTGAGCTACTTATCAGTTTTTATTATTTGTTTCAAAACCAACCTTCATTAAAACTTTTGTTAATAACTCATCAACTTTTACTTGCACGAGTTACGAAGGTATTAGGCAACGAAATCTGTTATTTAATTACCAACCATAATTGAGTTAGTTACCAATTTATTCCGATTAAAGTACCAACTAGTTTGCCATTACCAATATCTAGTTTGCCATTTTCGGCTAGTATTCTACGCCACGAATACATTAAGAAAAATGCTTTTCAGCTAGTATTCTTGTTTCCTATATTCAAGGCAACTGACTGGTAATATTTTTTCTTTTCCGTTAACCTTCAAACTCATCCCTATTGCTTGAAGAGATTATCAAGACCAGGTTTATTGATGACTTGATATTTGGCCAAATTTCTAAAGGTCTTGCTATTAGCTGTGTGTGACAAGAAGAAACAAGCCAGTGTAAAAAAGGATAAAATGAAGTGGAAGCATAATTGTCAAATCAGTTCTAAATTTATTATACTTGACATTTGAGTACAAGATATTTTAATTTTGTCAATGTAGTCGTAAGCATATGTAAAATTCCAATATGATCCTTCTGCCTAGTTGTAGCCAAAAATTACTAAGGTGATGTCCATTCATCACAGATGTCTTACGTGGTAAGGTAAGGTGGACAACTTTACTGGAATTGACATCCTGCGTAAATTGCCACTTTAGTAATTCCAGTGGATATTGGTTGAAAAAACTACATTGAAATTTTGTACAAAGGTTTGGGTTAATGCCACGAAGAAGCACAAACTAATATACCTACGATAAATTTATCCCAAACTAAATTTTTGACCATCAAAAACCTTAAATTGGTACATCTATAATAAATTTATCTGAAATTAATATACTTGTGATAAATTTATCTTTTGTTAATTTTCCTTAAATTTTACTGTCAAATTACTAAGTTAGATGATATGTAATAGTTGACTAGTGTACCGTTTGAGATTTTACTCTCAGTTTGTCACAGTTATACTAGTTTTGCGGTTTTATCGTAATATTTAATCCAATTTAACGAATGATATATTTGTCATAAATGTACTAATTTGGGGTTTGAAGTAAATTTGTCAAAGTATACCAGTTTGGGGTTAGATAGTCATTTGAGGTAAGTTTATTATAGATGTAACAATGTGGAGCTTTTCGTAGTGAAAATATACCACGGGATGCGGATTTCCTTTGCCTTGTGACCATCCTAATTTTAAATTTGCCAACTTTTATATGAAACTACCAATCTTAATTTGTGTCTTACCAGCTTCTTTTCAATTACTTTTCAAAGTAATTTTAGGTTACTGGTGTTTATTTGATCGTTTGCCGATTTACAACTTTTATAAAACCTACCATCTCTTATTTGAATTGTTTACTTCACATTCCAAAATTACCAATATTTGAAACAAAGTACTAGCCCTAATGAGTTTTGTACTAAATAATCTCTAATTAAGTTACTAACTAATTTAAGTTACCCATTCTTGTGTGAGCCACCTATCAATATTTATCTTTTGTTTGAAAATTCCCAGCTTTCGTAACAAACTTCTGTTAACAACCGACCCGCTTTTATTAGCATAGTTCATGAACATTCTCACGTGAGGAGCTCTATTATAAAATTACCAATCATAATTTGAGTTACTTATCAACTTATTCCGATTAAATTATCAACAAATTTAATGTGGCTGATGAGATTGCTAACTTAAACTAGTTGGTAACTTATTGGTAAAAATGATTGTTGGCAACTCAAATAGAGGCTGATAAATACTCTAAAAATGTCCCTTGTTTTCGGTTACTACCCCAATATTCAAGTACATTAAGAAAAATGTTCTTAAGCTTTTATTCTTGTTTCCTAAGTTCTAGGAAACTGCCTGGTGAGAAAATCGTTTTCTTTTACGTCAATCTTTAAACTCACCCTTAGTAGTTGAAGAGATAAAATAGACCGGGTTTAGCGAGGAATTCTAGCCAAGGTCCAATTAGACCTTTGCCATGAAATAACCTTTTCCCACCATTTATCGGATGACTGAATCTTTGACGACAGCAGCTTTCATTTGCAAATGACTCATAGGTTGAAAGATCACTCTCTTTATGCTAGTTGCTTTCAAAGTCAATTACTTTGAATTTGATGATAACCTTCAGGTGACACATTTTGCGGGCATAGAAACCATATGTGATTTTTTAATCTGAGATGATTGCATGTTATGTATGTGGCAGTCTACATAAACTTACAAACTTCGTGGTGGAAGAGGTTTCCAATTTGCTATGGCCAAGACGGACGGACATGCCTAATCATTTTGTGGGAATTAAGGATCGAATGGATCACATTATGAATCTGCTAGATCTAGGAGCTTTTGATGTACGGTTTATCGTGATTCATGGTATGGGTGGCATCGGAAAGACGACACTAGCCGAGGCAGTCTTTAGGCAAATATCCCCTCAATTTCAGGGTCATTGCTGCTTTCTTAAAGATGTCCGGAGTCATGATATAATAAACTTACAAAAGAAATTATTGTCCGACATTCTCAATCTTAGTTGGCTGAACCCCTCCTTCATTGGTAGAGAGGCTGACCTGATCAAGACAAGGTTCCATGGCAAGAAAGTCCTTGTTGTTCTCGATGACATTGACAGTTGGGACCAAATCATGAGACTTCAGATGAGCTCGATTGGCTTGGTGGGGGTAGTAGAATCATCATAACAACAAGGAATATTGAATTCCTGGTGAAGGAAGGTGAGGATGACAATGTCCCAACCTCTAATAGCGGACAAATTTCATGCTATGATATGCCGAAGATGAATTCGCATGATGCTCATCAACTTTTCTGTGAGTGTGCCAAGCCTCCACCTGATTACATGGATATCACAATAAAGCTAATCAATGTGCTAGGAGGACTTCCATTGGCTCTCAAAGTTGTAGGTTCCATGCTCCGTGGAAGATGCCAAAGTACATGGGAAGGCACACTATCTAAGTTAAAGAGAGTGATGAATAAGGATGTCAAGAAGCAGTTGATGATAAGCTACGAAGCATTGGAGCCTATTCAACAACAAATTCATCTTGATATCGCATGTCTCTTCTACAACAAAGAGAAAGCAACTGCAGTTAAATATTGGGACGCAATTTATAGGTATCCAACCGAAATTGAGGTCAATGTCCTCAAACATATGTTTTTGATAAAGATATCTAGCGATGATAAACTATGGATGCACGACCAACTTAGAGACCTTGGAAGGAATATCGTCGATCCAAAAAATGGCGAACTCCATATGAGGGGTAGCAGGTTGTGGTCTCCCGAGGATGCCTTTCCTGTAGTGCAGACAAAAATGGTAATTTTTACCTTTAAATGTTTTCCAGTTCATCCATTAGTGTCATCACCTTTTTGGTCTAATATCAAGTCAGATAGACATATGTACTCATTGGTTGCTACTTTTATTTTCCAGGGAACTAAAGACATAGTGGCTCTCAATCTTGGTACACCTCACCCTAATAAGACGTACAGATTTAAGCCCAAGCAATTTGCGGGCTTGGTCAACCTTAGGTTCCTTCAATTGGACCATGGAAATTTTGAAGGAGACTTTAAAAATGTTTTTTCTGAGTTGAGATGGCTTTCTTGGAGCAATTGCCCTTCAAAATTCCGAGCTACTAACTTTGTGTTGACGAACTTAACCATTCTCATGTTATGTGGGAATAACGTTACAGAAGATTGGGGAGGATGGTGTCAAATCATGGTATGATCTCATAACATACTTTTTGCATTACATTTACTCTTCCTCTTTTCTAATTTTCAACTCAATTACTTTATAGGTAGCAAAACAATTGAAAATCCTACAGCTCAAGGATTGTCCATTCCTTAGAAAGACGCCCAAGTTCTCCGCAATCTTGCAATTGGAGAAATTGATTCTTAGATGCACTCAACTAAGAAAGATTGACAAGTCCATTGGCAATCTACAGCAGCTTGATTACCTAGAGACAAAGAGTGAATCTATTGAGTCACTACCGAAGTCAATTGGAGGTCTAAAATCTTTGACGGTGCTAAGAATAGATCAAAAACCCTCAATGTTGCCTCACTCAATTGGTAATTTAGTAAAGATGAAGCATCCAATCTTGCCACATAGAGAACTTCGAAAGCTTCCCGACTCGATTGGGAGGCTCCAATCATTGGTTAAGTTGGATCTGAGTTATTCAAAAATCAATGAATTACCGCATTTTATTGGAAATCTTGAAAGGTTGAAAGTTTTGTGCTGCAAGGGTTGCCATCTAGAAAGGCTACCAGACTCGATTGGAAGGCTCCAATCATTGCTTGAGTTAAATATCGGATCTACAAAAATTAGTGAATTACCGCATTCCATTGGAAATCTTGAAAGGTTGAAAATTTTAAATTGTTTTGAGAGCTATTTAGAAAATCTACCGGACTCAATTGGGAGGCTCCAATCATTGGTCAAGTTGAATCTGAGGTGTACAAAAGTTAGTGAATTACCGCATTCTATTGGAAATCTTGAAAGGTTGGAAATTTTAAATTGTTTTGAGAGCTATTTAGAAAATCTACCGGACTCGATTGGGAGGCTCCAATCATTGGTCGAGTTGAGTCTGAGGGATACAAAAATCAAGATCTTACCTAATTGGATTGGAAATCTCAAAAAGTTGAAGGAACTAGATCTGACGTATAGCCACATAAGTGAACTTCCAAAAACGATAGGAATGTTGGAAAATTTTGAAAAGTTAGATGCCCACTCTTTTTATCTGGAGGGGAACTTCCAAGTGAAATCGGGGCACTATCCTCATTGGACAGGCTAGACTTATCCGGAGGCCGCTTTAGTGAATTGCCGGCAACAATCAATCAGCTTTCAAATCTCCAAAACTTTCTTTATATGACTGTGATTCAATTCAACGGCTGCCGGAGCTTCCCAAGAGTCTAAGTGTTATCCATTTCGTCAAAGTCGCTGACCACAGTCCCCGACTTCTCAAACCTAACCAATTTAGATTACCTTCATATAGAGGAGGATCAGTGCGAGAAGAACCCAACATAGAGGGGATTAAGAGACTCCGTGCTCTGAGGGTTTTGGTCCTGCGCATTGAAAGAGTGGCCTTGCCTCCAATCGATTTCAGTTCCCTCTCTCAGCTACGAGACTATCATAAGTTGCGCCGACTCACGATCTCTTACCAGGCTTCCATCCAGCCTTGAAAGTTGAGTTTAGAGGATGTCCAGTCACCGATTGATTGGTCAGTCTTTTCCAACTTGGAGAATCTGTCGAGCTGTCTATTGAAGTTATTCGCTAGGAGAGATTCGATTCGAGGTGCTTGAAAGCTACGGAAATTCAAGGCATTGTGGATGAGAACTGTCCATTGCTCAAGACGATGTCCGTTCTGCCTAGTCTAAAGGAGATCGAGTGGTTGTATCTGATGCGATTACCTCAGCTAACTGAGATTCAGGGTTTGGGAGAATTAAAATCGTTATGGATTTGTTTTCTACGAATGCAATTCCATCAAAAGCTTAAATCTGATCTAATTTACAGAACTGAAAGCTTGGAGTTCGAGGTGTGAATCACTAGAGAGCGTGTTGGTGTGCCAAAATCTTGTGATTCACGTCATGTTGCCCGAGGTTGAACCGAGATGGAAAATTCAGAGAACCACTGCCTATAGTTAGTCGATGATGGTAAGTCCATAGAACTAGTGTTCTTTTGTTGCTGCATTAGAGATGGAAACTTAAATGTTGATGTGTCCTATTTCGTGAGTTTTCCTTTAGCCAACCTTTCATCTTGGTTTTGGAACCATCTCTTGTATTCATTCATCTTGTTATCTCTAAAGGAAAATCCTTTTTCATGTATCATGAACATGCGAAATTTTCGCTCGCCTCCACGGTGGTGATTCTTAAGCTGGTTTATGTGGCGCATCAGCTTTATGTTAGGGTTGACATGCTTCACAGCACCTAACTTTTTTCAGAAACACAGATAAAGTGGTAGCGAACTATTAGTAAGCACACTAAACATGCTAACAATGCTAGGTTCTATTGTAAGGCTAAGGTGGTTGAGAGTACTGGTCTCACTTAATGGAGTGGTTTTTTAATTTCACTCAAGAAACATCATGATTTGTGAGGAATGAAATAAAGGAATTAATGCCTGGTTAGCAAAAGAGTGAATTGTTGATACCTGTTATGTTGTATGAGCAATTTAGTTAGTTCCTTCATGATGAATTGAAAGTTCTTTTCTAGTCACTTCTGAATTGAAGTTGAGAAGCCTCAAGTCTTGAGTCGCAAGGTGATTTGAGAAAAAATAAATATCTTTCTCCATTCTAGTATTAAGCCATTTATGCAGGAAATTTGTGTTGGGAGACAATTGATATTAGACTAAACTTGTCGTTATGGTCAAGCCACTATGCCTTTGAAGACTAGGTTTAGTTGCATTGAATTGTGCATTCTGCAATTTCTCTTGCTAGGAAAGAGCAACTTTGTGTTGTTGAAGACTAGCTTTTGTTTATTCTTTCTGGTGACTTATTGCACCTTTCCTCATCTCTCTCTCTCTCTCTCTCTCTCTCTACTAATAATGTGGTTACTGTTAACTTGTTATATAAACCCATTTGATCTTTGTATCTATCATTCTTACATTTGTTGATGAAATATTTTTGTGCAAGCTCCTCTAAGACCATGGTGAAATGTTCTTTTACATGGATGTCCAGGCTTTGGCAAGACACCCATTGTTGGTGCTACAACAGCAGCTTGTTCTCTTCAATATATATCAGTGATAAGGCGAGCTGTGGATAAGTACATTGGTACTTTTGAGCAAGCTGTAAGAGGCTTCTTTTCAACTACACGGATGTTGATTGAGTTCTATTGTGCAATCTTCTATTGAACTTTGTTATTTCCAGACATGTCACAATTTTGTGCTTTCTTCTTTTGCTTTTGTATGTATTTAATAGAGGTCCCTTCATCTATGCCAGCAGTTGATATAGGATAACTAGCAGCAGCAATAAGGATCCTCCCACTGCAGCCAAGGCATTCCAATCATATTATTTTCGACTACAGCAATGAGGATCCTCCTATAACCACTGAAGAAGCCATGTCAAAACAGTTCATGAGTTTCCTCATGCATGAATGAGAGAATCCTCTATGCAGATTAAGAGAAAGATTAAGATGTAAGATATTTTGAAACTTTTCTCTACTAGAAATTTGAAATTAGTGATAAAATGTCCACTGGATTTTCTATTCTGCACATTGATGGGATTGATTTTGTCAGCAAACTAGAGAAATTTTGAATATTTGAGAGTAACAACTTTTAGAAAATTACATGTACAGATAAATTCTCGAAGGCAGCAACTGTAGCACATTGCCTTCTCCTTTTCAATTTGATCCCATTGCATTGAAGAGGGGGTATGATAATATGGGGATCATCGACCGTGTCAACAATCAATTTAGTTTCTTGCATCCAATAGCATTTATAAGGTGGTCATTTGAAATATGGTTGATGGTAGGCCTCACTACTAGTATGTTATTCATTGGTGCAGTTTTTACTGAATGAGATGGTGTTGAAGTTTTAAGTGGTGTGTTTGTGTTAGCAGGGACAAGGTAATAATTTCTTCTTACAAGGTAACAAAAAGTACTCTTTCCATGGCACACTAATTGTAAACTGCTATTGGAAATTGCATGGCTATTATGAATGCTTTGCCAAAAAGTTTTCTACGAAGCATTTAGTGTGGAGACTATGTAATAACCTTCAAGGCAGACTATAAAATGCTAGACACGGCTTGTCCTTGATTTAGAACTGTTTAACTTTGGATACGTGTTACTGGATAAACTACATATGTAAACGATGGGATTGCATGAATTACTTTTCAGTTGCTGAAGTAGCTTACAAGAAGTGTATTTAATTGGTCTTAAGCCTCTTCAATAGCATCAACTGATGCTGATCATTTCAGTCTTGTGACATCGGGCATGGTGCAATTTCTCATTTATATCATGACATCTTTCCTGAATGAGGTGGTCTTTTGTTTTCCTCAGGGATTATGGGTTCATCTATCTCCTAATAAATCTAATTCACTTTTCTTTCTTGGGATCCTTGTACTTTATATATGTCTAGTTATGTACTTTTAGTTCTAATCGAGTTGCATTTGATGTGAAGTAGTAGAATGGACTTACTTGATGCTGCGCTTTGGAGACTTGGCAGGCTTGAAAACTTTAGCCCTGCAATTTTTCTTCTATACAAGAGAGACTGTATCTTTAAAGTTTCATCAAGGAAGGTAGAAACTTACAGAATCTGAAAAATTGGGCTTCTATTAGTGTGAATCACCAGAGTGCATATTGGGTGTGCCAAAATCCTGTGAACTCACCCTACGTAACTACTCGAGGTTCAACAGAGATGGATAAGGTATTTATCATTTGATTGGCAAATATGGTTGATGATATTAAGTCCGTAGCATCAAGCCCATTGGATAGCATCTTTTTGCACCCCATTTGTGTGCACTTGAGTCTCCGGATACTTTGCTTAATCAGAAGAATTAAGTGACTGATTTGCCTTGTTCAGTTCCTGAAATTGTCGATACTGAAACTACTTATGGGTTATCATGGAGAGAAGAGGAACGAATATAATCATTCCCTTTGATCCATAAAAAATATTTAAAAGGTGTTAGGCATACTAACAAGGCATACAAACTTTGGTTTGACAAGATATAATTTGCACAATCAACTCACTCAATTTTCCCCTCATCTTTTCTCTTCAATGTTCATCTCCAAAAGAGAGTGAAATTACATTTTTCTTCTCTGTTTGTTTGCTTTTCATTCATTCCCTGCCATCTTGAATTGCGAAACACAGTTAGGGAAGATGTTGCAAATTGCTGGAGAGGGCATTTACGTTCTTGAATTCTTATATGTTGTGCTGAGACATGTCCTTTTCTTTATCTTTCTCCTTCAATTTTTTGAGCTGGGTTTGGGAATTTGATGGCTCTGACTCATCGATGAATTCAATAAGGCAAATGCATTAAGTTGGGTTGCTCCCTTTTTTACCATTTTTGTTTCCCATAGTTCTATAGATTGAGAAGTGATTATCTAATGCTGCACAATCAAATCAAAGACCCTTGTCAGCTTTACTCCACATTTGGTGCCCATGGTTATACTTGCAATTTTCATGTATTCATATTCTTGAAGTTCAAGTTAAGTTTCTCCAGCAATGATTATTAGCTTTCTTCATCTATTTCTGTGACGTCCTGAAATTCGAGCCCTCTGAGGGAGGACTAAATGTCAATTTCGCCAGTGCATTGTTGGTTGATCTCACTCGGAATTGATTACTCTTGAGATACTGACCTTGAGGGGAAAGGCTAATGAGGACAGAACTTGTGCGACTAAAGAACTTGACCTGGGAACACGACTCGACCGTGAGACTTGCGTAAGGACGATCCTGTAGATATGCAAGCCGATTTCAGGGACGACTAGAAGTCGATTCACGGACAGAAATAATGAGACGACGGGTGATTCTGTCTACTGTTATTGAACCCGCGAATAGTCCTATGTTGATCCTTGATAATCGTGTACTTAGAAATAAGAATCGATCCTTCGCAATTTCATGTAGTCAAGGACGTCCATGTGTCGAGAAGTCTTGAACGTGAATTGGCACGAGTCGGTTACGCGTGAATCCTCGAAGCCGCCTGTCAGTTTGAGCAGTAACAAAATGGTATTCGAGCGAAATTGACAAGGCATGACAATCCAAGATTGTTCTTCGAATTTTCGGGAACGTCCGAGACGGACTTTTGGACAATGCTTCCTCGACAGTCGACAGTGTCGTTTGAGCCGAGTCTTTGAGAAAGAGATTTCGAACTGAGAAAGCGATTTTACGAGGACGTGGGCCGGGCAAGAGTAGTGTGAGCCACACGCCCAAGGTGGGATGGCCACCGTGGAAGGCCCGAGGCAAGCAAGTGAGCTTGTTGGGCCAAACTGACCCTTAACCTTTCCGAGCCCGTTGTTTAACCTTGAGCCAATTCGAGCCCAATAAATTCCCGAGTCCATTCCTATTCATTTTTCAGCCCGTTTCCTAGGCCCGCCTTTCATTTTCAGCCCAATGGCAGATTGGGAAATGTGCAAGGTGGAAATGACCAAAATGCCCTTGGATATTTTGAAGAAAAGTCAAAAGGAAGAGAGAGAAGATGATGTCACTTGCTTGGAGAATTGGAGAAGGCATTTAATGCCCTTAATGAAGCTGAATTGAAGCCCTCAATGCTCTCTCTCTCCTCCTCCTTCAGCCCTCACAAATCGCAGCCCTCTCTCCCCTTGTTTCCCTTCTTCCTGAAATTTTCAGTTTCTGACCTCTCGCCGAAATTGGAGTTGTTCGTTGCCTTCCCGTTGGAATCTCGGGCCGTGCCACCTATCACCGTGCTAAGAAGAGGGAGATCGTACGGATGAGGTCGGCCGTTTGTCGAACGGAGCTGCCGTCCAATCCGTACGGCTGCCGGAATTTGGCTGCTCGCCGACCGCCTACTGTTCACGCGGTACTGCACAGTTTCGCCTTTGCTGCTGTTTTCCTCCATTTCCAACTAAACCACCGCCCATCCCAGCCTCCAACAACTCCCCCTCGACCCCCTGGTGCCGCCGGTTGCTGACCCGCCGCTCGCCGGAGCTCCGGCCAAGCCGTTTTGCTCCGATCAACCCCTGTCCTCCTCCTGCAGTGTTGTTTTCTGAAGTTGGGGGTGTGAGCAGAAGCTTTTGCTGTGATTTCCACCTAGGGACCGCCTTGGAGTATCGTGGGAGAAGTCCCCGGGTGTCGGGTTCGCTGCCGCCGTGCCCGTGTCGCCGGCCCGCTTAACGGGTGAGTTTAGCTCCTAAACCCTAATTAGTGCCTAAACTAGCTTAGGGTTGGATTAATTAGTGCTAAGGACTGATTAAGGTGTTTAATTAAGTGTATTAGCCCTAAGATAGGTGGTTAGATAGTGGATTAAGATTAGCTTAGCTTAATCTTGCTTATTTATGCTTAATTGTGCTTAATTAGGCTTAATTGTGTGTTTTGTGCTAATTAATCATGTTTGTCCTTAATTTCTTGATTAATGTGATTAATTGTTTAATTTATTGATTAAATTAATTTCTGCATTTAATTAAATAATTAAATAATTAAATAATTATTTAATTTTGGGAATTTATTTATTTAATTATTTTAATTTCTGAATTTAATTATTTATTTATTAAATTCGGAAATTACTGTTCATCCAGAAATTAAATTGTGTAATTTCATGTGCATTGATTTTTGGAGTGAATTGAATGTGTAATTATATGAGTATCCGCATGAATTGCGTGATTTTCATAAAAATGGGAAAAAGATGAATTGTCCGAGGGACACCGAAAATGGACCGCCTTTATGAGAAAGAAAGTGATTTGTCCGAGGGACACTGGAAATGGACCGCTTTTATGAGAAATGTGGGGAAAATGGTTTGTCCGAGGGACATTGGAAATGGACCGCTTTTGTGAGAAATGATTTGAGGCTTCATATGTAAGCATGTGTGCATTGGCTAATGCTCAAAGATAATAAGTGGGTTGTGATTGTATGCTTACATGATCACTAAGTTGAAACCGCCGTCTCGGGAGAGTATTCCTTGATGTTCTGTGGGCATGCCGTCTCGGGAGAGTGTCCCTTGACGTTCTGTGGGCATGCGGTCTCGGGAGAGTATCCCTTGACATCCTTTGGGCATGCAGTCTCAGGAGAGTATCCCTTGACATCTGTTGGGCATGCGGTCTCGGGAGAGTATCCCTGGATGTTCGTTGGGCATGCGGTCTCGGGAGAGTATCCCTTGACGTTCGTTGGGCATGCGGTCTTGGGAGAGTATCCTTTGACGTCTTTTGAGCACGGAAGGGCATGGTTGCGCCTCTGCGGAGGAAGGGCACTGTAGCGCCGTTGCACCTCGGTTGTAGCCCTGTGGGGCAGTAATAATCAGAACATGTGTGGATGCGAAAGTGCATGAGAAAACGTGGCATCATTGGTTCCGATTATACATGAGATGATCACATTATTTATGGCACACACGCATGAATTGATAACGTGCAGGGTGTGGCAATGGCCAGGTGAGATCGCTTGTGGTGCGACTCGCATGTGATTGATGAACTGCATCATCTAATGGCCATGTGCATTGCGTGTGTTGTGCTGACTTATAACGTGCAGGGTATGGCATACCGGGTAAGGTTGCATGCGAACCGACTTTTGATTGTTGGTTGACCCTGCTTGATGTTTTATTGCTGATTGTTGGTTGTTGTGGTTGGGTTGTGTGAGGGGTGGTTCTGGAGAGATGCCCGGGTTTAGTTGGTGTACTAACCGGGGCTTAGGGGAAGAACTCGCTGAGATTTTATCTCAACCCGTCGTGGTTAACAATTTTCAGGCCCCTAGAATGGCGCACCCGCAGTGGAGAATCCTGCCCCCACCCAACTAGTGATCGACTCGACGGAGCCGAGTCCGATTGGTCCGAGTGACCGTGGTGCTAAAACCGAGGGTTCATTTTATACAGCTGGATTAGCCTAGCCTAGTTCTTTTTTGGTTTGGCTTAGAGGATGGATCGGCTCCTGTTGTCGGGCTTGTAAATCGGAAAATGATCCTCCGTTGGTTAATCTAGTAAATTGTATAAATGAGCAGTGATGGTTGTTCTTGTTGTTCATCCCTCTATCCCTGATTGATTGATTGATTGTTTGTTGGACTGGGGATGGTTCGTCTTCCGCTTGCGCATAACGAAAGATTAAAATGAATAGTTGTCGATGAGTCCTGGGACGTCGCTTTCAATTGACCATGGTAAGAGGTTGTTGCGTGCTCAGGGTTCGGGGCGTGACAATTTCTTTAGAGTCCTAGAGTGCAATAAAATATTCATGCTGAATTGTCTTTAGGTGTAACAGTTGGGGATCTATATGAGCAACTTAGAGTTGCTTACTAGGCAAACTTTTCCTGATTAACAGTCCTATTCTGCTTAGGCATTTATAGCTTAATGTACTAAGTATTAACCTTAACTTTGTTTACTGAAGTACTTGTTTTCATTTCTCATAATTAGCTTAAATGAAAGTACATAATTTATTTCATAGATCTTGATTAAGTCAGTCCAGTAGTAGACATGTTTGGGGACTGAAACTCCAAAGATTCCCACATGTTCGTGGACATTCTTTCATATTCTCGAGTGTGCTTCCCACATGTTCGTGGACATTCTTTCATATTCTCGAGTGTGCTTCCCACATATTTGATGCTATTTGATTGCTTAATTCACTTTATCTCTGGATGAGGAATTTGTTATGTTGTTAGAAAAAGGAGTTGTTCCTCATACTCAAAATGTGCAAGGATCCTATTATTGTTTTATGAGTGTCTTTCCATATCGAGTATCTGGATGAGCAATAATAATCTATGTCATAGGTTCCCAAATGTCTGTTTTTCATTGAGTGCTCTATGCTTCGTGTAACATCAAAGTCATCCTTTGACGGTAAGCTGTCTAAACCTCTTTTTACAGATTGACAATCTAGTGGGGAGCATATGATCAGGCTCTATAGAATCTCAATGAGACGATTGGTTACTCGAGATTAGGGGCTTAACTACTTACCATTGTTTCCCTGATGCATTCTTGTGAGTGAATGAGATTATGCATGGATTTTGTTTAAGAATGCTTATTTAACTGCATTGGTTGGGTCTGAGCTGTCACTTTTGTTTACTCTTTCTGGTGACTCATTACACACTTCCTTTTTCTATGTTTCTCTGCTAATAATATGGTTGGTGTTAACTTGTTAAATAGACTTATTTGATCTTCGCATCTATCATTCTTACAATTGTTGATAAAATGTTTTCATGCAAGCTCCTTTAAGGCCATAGTCAAATGTTCTTTTACATGGATGTACGGCCTTTGGCAAGACACATTGTTGGTGCAGCAGCAGCTTGTTCTCTTTGATCCATATTAGTGGAAGGGATGAGCCATTGAATAAGTACATTGGAACTTCTAAGCAAGCTGTAAGAGGCCCTTTTAAACTACACTGATGTTGATTGAATTCCATTGTGCAATCTTACATTAAACTTTGTTATTTCCAAACATGTCACAAATTCATTCTTTTTTCTGTTGCTTTATTATGCATTTAATAGAGGTCTCTTCATGTATGCTAGCAGTCGAAATAGGATAACTAGCAGCAGCAATCTGGATCTTCTCACTGCAACCAGGGTGTTCTAATTATATCATTTTTAACAACAGCTAAGAGGGTCCTCCCATAACGACTGACATGGCCAAGTTAAAATGGTTGAGTTTCCTTGTGCATGAATGAGAGGATCCTCTATGACCATTTGTTTAAGAGAAAGATTATATGTAAAATATTAGAAGCTTTTCTCTTCTAGAAATTTGAATTGGTGATCAAATGTCTATTGGATTTTCTATTCTGCACAATGATGGCATTGATTTTGTCATCTAACCGGAGAAAATTTGAATATATGAGAGTAACGGCAATGAGAAAATGACAGGTTCTGGATATATTCTGGAAGGCAGCAGCTGCATCACTTGGTAGATTTGAGTGCATTTTGTTCTTTTTTCCCATTTTGACCCTTGGTGAACTATGAACTTGAGCATTTTGTTAGTATTTTAATGTTCACTTTGTTAAAATGACACATTTTTATTTTATTTTTTATTGTTTTACTATAGTATTAACTCCATGTCTATATCAACTGCCAGGCAAAAATACTGATATTGAGAGGTGTTTAGACATAGTCCCTAGTTTGCAAACCAAGAACGGTTCTGGTGAGGTTCATTGTCTCACGCAATTCTTACTGCTGGCTGTGTAAACTTGATTTTGGGGGAATTTGCTTTGCTTTCCCCAAGTTGATGGGAAAGTGGTTGTCATTTGCTTTTTTATGACAAGCTGCCCTTTCTATGGACTCCAATAATTTGGTTGAGAGATACCTTGATGGACAACCTTGTGCTGAAAGTGCAAGGCTTTTGAATTTAGAAAACGATTGTAGAAACCACAGAGCAAATTACATCAAGATTCACATAGAAATAGAATAAGAAAGTGAATATCATTATAATATGCTTGCTTGGCCAATTTATGGAATTGAAAAAGTGTCAGTGCACATCACTAAATAGTAAGCCTTGTTTAAGCTCCCTATGTTAGGAAATTTTCTCATTTAATGGCACGAGGAACATGCTGATTAGGTGTTGCATCTTGCTCGTTATACCTTATTCATCTTCCTCATACTTTATCACATCAAATTGTGGAAAAACGTTGATATTACCTCCCATGTTCAGCGGTCACACATTAGAGGTTTTCAATTGGTTATCTTAAAATGGTTAGGACTTATCTGCATATAGGTTCTATTTAAAAATTAATCAGTGCTGTGGATCTCTCTCTTGACCTTTGGGAAATAAATGGTTAGGTTCTATTTATTTTGCTTGTTATTCTATTTCAGAGCCTGGTTAATGGTATTGCGAAAAAGGGACAAAAGAAAGATGGAGATGTATCTAATTCAGGAGTTCTTTTGTTTTCTCTTTTTTAAAACTGCTTCATATTGGTCATATTCAATTTTTCACTGAAAACTCAAGGGAACTCAAAGCTGGAATTAATCTTTCATGTGTCCCTCCATTCAAATAGGACAATGCTTCCTTGTTGTTGGAATATTCTTCGTAAAGCAATAGTTTAATTGCTAACACACCAAGTGGGAGCAAACCTTTTTAACAGAGTTATTTAAACTAGAGTGAATCTGACAAACTCTAGGTAAGAAATTAATTGTATAAAGAGTAAACCATACTGTGAAGTCTAAGGCCGTTTCTTCTTCATGCAAGATTGAAAGGCTCTCTTACTTCCATCTCTCAACTAACAAAAATGTCAAGATTTGGATGGGGTATGATTCAATCCATGGTCACCATCTTATCTGTAACTCTTGACAGATCCATGTCCCGAGGAGATTTAGTCCAACGGCAACATAATAAGTGGGTGACATGAGGATTCTCATTGACTTTGCTATAGCTAGTATCGATTTGTATCATCCTTTTGTTTTCTTTTTTTTATTTCAGCAATNTTGGCCAATTTATGGAATTGAAAAAGTGTTAGTGCACATCATTAAATAGTAAGCCTTGTTTAAGCTCCCCATGTTAGGAAATTTTCTCATTTAATGGCACGAGGAACATGCTGATTAGGTGTTGCATCTTGCTCGTTATACCTTATTCATCTTCCTCATACTTTATCACATCAAATTGTGGAAAAACATTGATATTACCTCCCATGTTCAGCGGCCACGCATTTGAGGCTTTCAATTGGTTATCTTAAAATGGTTAGGACTTATCTGCATATAGGTTCTATTTAAAAATTAATCACTGCTGTGGATCTCTTTCTTGACCTTTGGGAAAATGCAAGAGTATAGGACGAGATTTATTTTGCTTGTTATTCTATTTCAGAGCCTGGTTAATGCTATTGCGAAAAAGGGACAAAAGAAAGATGGAGATGTATCTAATTCAGGAGTTCTTTTATTTTCTCTTTTTTAAAACTGCTTCATATTGGTCATATTCAATTTTTCACTGAAAACTCAAGGGAACTCAAAGCTGGAATTAATCTTTCATGTGTCCCTCCATTCAAATAGGACAATGCTTCCTTGTTGTTGGAATATTCTTCGTAAAGCAATAGTTTAATTGCTAACACACCAAGTGGGAGCAAACCTTTTTAACAGAGTTATTTAAACCAGAGTGAATCTGACAAACTCTAGGTAAGAAACTAATTGTATAAAGAGTAAACCATACTGTGAAGTCTGAGGCCGTTTCTTCTTCATGCAAGATTGAAAGGCTCTCTTACTTCCGTCTCTCAACTAACAAAAATGTCAAGATTTGGATGGGGTATGATTCAATCCACGGTCACCATCTTATCTGCAGCTCTTGATAGATCCATGTCCCGAGGAGATTTAGTCCAACGGCAACATAATAAGTGGGTGACATGAGGATTCTCATTGACTTTGCTATAGCTAGTATCGATTTTATCATCCTTCTTTTTTCTTTTTTTATTTCAGCAATTTTTAAACATTCCCAAGGCATTCTCTTATGTGGAAAGCCAGCGGTGCCGAATGGGTTCCATGTGATTTTCATCTTCTAAGCAGCTAATAGCCCTTGCCTTCTTTGGTTAGAGTCCTTCCCTATCTCTTTCATACCAGGTGTGCAAGAACTAAAGTTTGACAATCTTGTTCTCTTTCGATCACCAATCTCTGTGCAAATGGTGAATTGTACATCCAAGAACTTTCTGCTATCTAACAAATTTTTCTGCTCATGTGCTGTCATTTTGCATATCTCTGCAATGCACAAGAAATTGTTAGATTTATCCTGCACCATTAGTCATTCCAAAATATCAACTATAAGGTAGCCTAGCATCGAATCCTCTCTGCCAAAACACAGACATATGCATACACAAGTAGTACTAAACACAGACAAATGCACGCACAAGTAGTACTAAGTGCTCCCTCCCTCTGTCTCTGTGTTGAGGTTTTCTCCCTCAAATAGGCTACAACCTTTCACCCTCCGATAATACATAAATAAGGTGTGCTATCTCTCTCAATACGAAAATCAAGGATTTTAATTGATCAATCATTTCAAATTGGGGTGCCTTGATTCAACAATTACTTGACCTCACAATTCCATTCAACCACATAGATATCCTCTTGTGTAGGCTCTTGTTTATTTGATACTCAACTAGGAACCTGCATAATGACTGCAACAAACTGGCTAATTGGAAAGGATACTTTATACTAAAGTGACCCTCCCATTTTTTGGCATTCGCTTTTCCAACCTGCAAGGCTGTACTTAGATAGCTCACTGGTTGGATAGCAAATTTTCTTTGAGCCCCAGTGGAACGGTTAGATGTGCTATAGCAAAGTGACCTGTGAACGAGCATGTCATTATGTGTGTGCCACAGGCATGTGTCTATATTACTGAAAGATTGAACCATAGCCTCAAAACTGGAATTTAAGATTGAAATTCAAGCTGAATGCTTCCCAGTGCATGTATTTTAACGGAACGTACTTATTGGGTATTTGTCGAACTCATGCTGTTGATTGTTGAGGCTTTTAAAATGTAAACTTGTTACTCATAAACAGATCATATATATCCAATGCTGAGTTCTTTCTCATTTTATCTCTTGAAGTTTTTTGTATTGTCATTAAACCACCAATTTTTCACTTCACAGTTTCTCCTTTTCAACTAAAATCCTTGACAGTCTATCAATCATCTTTCCTGTGTGATTTGAACTAAAATTTTCTCATAATCTTATCATGCCAGAAAATTTGCATGTCCAAATATCTTTTCGCTCCATGATGATCTCTTTCTTGATGATGTCTTAGCTGATCGTATTGGTCCTTTTTTTATCTTTGCAAAGCAGGAAGAGTATATGGTAGTCTTATTCTTGCCATATGGAATATTCGATTGTCTTTTCTCCTTCGTAAATGCACTTCTGGAAGCAATGTTCCAAATAATCTAGGCTAGTGCCTTGAAGAAC
Source organism: Corymbia citriodora subsp. variegata (assembly GCA_014858505.1). Taxonomy (NCBI): domain Eukaryota; kingdom Viridiplantae; phylum Streptophyta; class Magnoliopsida; order Myrtales; family Myrtaceae; genus Corymbia; species Corymbia citriodora. The sequence goes on from MU089753.1 coordinate 43,969, forward strand.
CCCATGATGATCTCAAAAATTGTGTGGTGGTTTTAGTTTAGACACCTGAATATCGCCAGTAATTTTATGCTTTGATGTCTGAAGGTCCTATTAGAAAGCACAATGGGGTGGGATTATTGCATTTGGCTGTAAAGCCTAAGACCATCAAAACTTTTAAGACACAAAAGATAATAGGTGCCAAACTGACTGTTTTTATGGCTCTTTATTGTGAATGCAGGCACTGCTTGCTGATTTTGAAGTCTCTGAAGGCATATATTTTTATGACCTTGCATCAAACATACTGATTTGGTATGTTTACGGCTGGGAGCAAATGTTACATTGGAATATTCATGCAAAGAGGTACTCAAGTTGAAGCAATCTCCCTTAATCTCTAGTAATGATGTCGAGTATCTTATTTATTGCATTAATTCACATTGCAGGCCACAAATCTTCCACAAAAGAACTTAGAAAATGCTAAAGCAAGTTTAGAAGTTCTCGTTGCTGTCTTAAGGGACCAAGTAACGATCACACAGGTAAGTCAGAACCTTTTGGAACTTGGAGGTCCATGTTTGTTTCAAGCTGTTTACTATGTCAGTTTTGGGTAGGTCTATTGTTGTTGAACTACTACTGCTGTGATTTTGTAACTAGTGTGAGGCTATGAATTGGGAAGACATGTTATTTGTGACTAGAGTGTAGTAATATCGCACTTATGTGAACTTGATAAAATTCAAAGCTTGTTGTGGGACCATATCCTTACGTTTACCATGGCAATTAGGTTGGTGGCTCTTGGAAATTTTTCTTTGTTTTTTTTTTGGGGTGATGAAACAGCCCTTGAGAGGTGAATCTTCATTTGGCAGGTTACGATTGCTCATGTGCATGATTGGGATGTTCACCAAAAGGGAATCTGTCAAGCTGGTGCTCCTGCCAAAGACTCTTAAAGGAATCTTTTCAACTCAGATCATGGTAGCAGAATCTGTATTCCAGGATGAGAGTACGACCTTCTCCCCATTTTCGATTAGGTGAATGAATTATGTTTCACTCCATGATCGCAATGGTGGAGACTTTGACTATGAGTGATTTTGGTTGGGTTTGTTTAGTTAGATTTACTGCATTACACAAAGTTTGTCATGTAAACGATTTTGATTGAAGTTCTTGGGCTTGAGTTTTCACTTTTGATGTGCAGTGCGCTAGTTTTGCATTAACTTTGGGTCCATCTGTTTTGAGTCATTTTACCTTCACTATGTATGTTTAGTAAGAATCAATTTAAATTTGAATTCGGGAAAAAAAAAAAAGAAAAAAACATGGGCTTGCCTGAGGTCCACTGTGGAATACCTGTCTTTCTGGATCAAATCATCATGTGACTTGGTGCTGTAATTTGGTGGGTCTCTTGTTTTCTGGCCTTACCTTATCTTATAAGGCTCATGGACCTTGGAGATTTCTATTATATTAGATCAATTCAACTATAGTCTGGTTACAAAAGTCCATGCCATGACCATATATATTCCTAAAATCTGCCTTTTGCAACTTTCAAATACATCACTAAGCCAAATTAAATTTTAAATTAAATTATTATCAAAGGATAAAGATTAATTTACTTTTTTTTTTCGTTAAATTTCCCTTCTTTGTATGTTGCATTATGTCATTAACACGATGGAAAGGTGTTATGTTAAATTGCATTCATGATTCTTTTTCAAATTTTTTTTCCATTGAATTTAATTGAATTATCTAAGTCTGATATTATAAGGCGTAGATGGAGGATATGATGGACCCAAGTTAACCAACACATATAGAAAAAACGGTTATGTACTTATATCTCTATCATCTGATAGAGCGTGGTGAAACACAAGCTTTAACGTGAGTGGTCGCTTTACCTTTGCTATAGGCACTGGTGCTTCTCTTGCTCTCACAAAGAGGATGGAATTGATAATTTAATACTTAAAAGTTGAGCTCATCAGTGATCTATTCCAATGTCATGTAATGGGGAGGATACGTGTAATTGTCAATATTAATAAATATGATCTTACCATGAAAAATGTCTTTGGTCATTAAGACATATCAGTAATATATGTAAGACAATTAAGCCGTGGTACTTCAATCCGGATTTATATTGTTTTTCCCATGATATTTCTTCTTTGTTTCTTCATTAATTATTATCATATCTTGGTTGAAATTTTAGTAGACACAAATTTCTCAGTGGAGTTTGATAGAAAAAACTTATATACAAGGTATGGGTAAATCCATTAGTTATACAGAACAAAAAACTCGAAAGTGAATTTCCCAAACCAAGCACATAATTAAGATAGGCCAAAAGCCTTCGCCGCTGCATGCACAACAGACACCGGAGGGGGATGTCTCTTCCGTAGATTTCTATGGAGATTCAAAATCGCCAATTTGTCTGAGCACGATGTAGGATGCGACGAAATCGCTCAAAAGAAGCGCATTTAGGAAAATGTTGAGCTAGAAACAACCAAGGTAACACGACTTAAGCTTCTCTTGAAGTCCAGCCACTGAATTGTAGTAACAGGAGATCTGGTCAGGGACTTGAAGGCGAAGCCGGCAGCTATGTCGTATGTGGATTGGTGGGTCATATCTTGATGCACGATCGTGAGGATTTATTTTTCTTGTGTTTCTCAATTTTACTCTTCAAGTTTCAAATATTAACAGTGAATGCAAAATACTTAACAAATGAAAATTGTGTCGTTTGTTACATAATATCACTTGTTACATGTTAGGGCGAAGAAGGAATTATACATGTCTTGGAAGAACTTCATCGAACTCATTGATAGCATGAAACAAGTGGCACTCACGATGCCAAAAAAAATAATAAAAAAATCGATGAGCATTCTCTTGCTTGACATAAGCAGGATTTGGATTATAAGGCACGATTCCATCACAAGTTTAATCGAAGCTGCAATTCATCAGGAATCGATGAGTTCTCAATGCTTACCGCTGGAGAGCGTGCCGATTGGGGATTACACAACACTCCGTTTTCGCTATGAGCCTGACTTTCGTGCGTGAGTTTGCTTAAACTTTGCTTGATTCCATCTCAAGGTTAATCAAATTACCTTTGTCAGTTTCTGAAATTGTTTCAAATTTCTTATGAGTTATCATGGAGGGAAAAGGAATGAATATATTTGTTAGTACACCAAGACCACACGCATCTTTTTTGAATCTATATCCCAAGCGCATCACCCTGTATGCTAAGGTATACAACATCGAGTTTGAGAAAAGGGATTCTGAACAATCAATGCACTCAAATTTCAGTCTACATCATTTCTCGTTAATGTGTATTTCCAAAGGAGAGTGACATCACATTTTTCCTTCTTTGTCTGTTTTCCGTTGCGTTCATTCCTTCGCATCTTAAGTTACTAGGGAAGAAGATATTATATTTTGCCCGAGTTATTCATTTCTTTCAATTTTGTGTTAAACGTAGTGAAATATCTCAAATTTTAAATTGCAAGGATCAATAAGAAGGGCACCGGGGGGGGGGGGGGTTTACCAAACCAGTCCTAAATCTATTGCCATTTTTCTAATTCAATGTTAAACTTTTTTTTTTTTTGGCTAATTCAGTCTTAAACTTTTTGCAATTGTACCAGTTCAGTCCATCTGACCAACTTTAGCTGGTTAGTATTGATGTAGATGGAGGGACGGAGGGAGGAAAAAAATTAATAAAAAAATTGAAAAGATAAAATATTGTTAAAATATTGCCACGTCAGCATGGTTGATACCGGTTAGCATCCGTGTCAGCATTGGTGGGATAGATTAAACTGGCACAATTGCAAAATGTTTAAAATTGAATTGGCAAAAAAAAAAAAGATTTATGACTGCATTAGAAAATTTGTAATAGATTTTGAACTGTTTTAATAATTTTCCCCAATAAAGGGAGAGCAACTAATGTCTTCTACTCTAAGGATGCATACGCCACACTCACCATAAACTTGATGAATAAAGCAATATCTCCTCGAAAGACTAGTATATCCATGTCCTTTGAAATTGAATGAGATAATGTTCATACAATTTGGCCAAAAATACAACTTCTTTAGAAGAAATTTATATACTATTTTGTCAATTTTATTGAAAACATCACAATGTCTATGTCATAAAGCAAACTCATAATATCCTTCGATCTCAATTTTTTTTTTTTGTTAACAAAAATCCCTAAAGTCCATGCCTACAATAAGATGAATGACAATGATATAATCCTAACAATGGAGAAAAAGGTGATTTAGAAGGTCCAATGTAAATGTGACCTCTATAGCATAATTCGCTCAATTTTTTTTACATGGACGTCTGGGCTTTGGCAAAACACATAATGTTGGCATTGTAGTAGTACCTTGTTCTCTTCAATCCATATCAGTGAAAGAGTTGAGTTGTTGAATAAGTAAATTGGTAAATCTAAGCAAGCTGTAAGAGGCGTCTTTTCAACTACACTATTTTGCATTGAATTCCATTGTGCAATCTTGTATTAAACTTTATTGTTTCCAGACATTTCATAAATTTGTGTTTTCTCCTATTGCTTTTGTAGAATTTAGTAGAGATCCCTCCATGTACGCTAACGGTTAAAATAGACTCACTACAGCCAAGTTGTTCTAATAACTTCAATTTCAACAATAGCAACGGGGATCCTTCCATGACCACTGAAGTGACTTAGTTAAAACGGTTCATGAATTTCCACATGCGGGAATGAGAGGATCATCTATGACCATTTAACCAAGAGAAGGATTAAGATGTAAAATATTCGAAGCTTTTCTCCACAAGAAATTTGAAATTGGTGATCACATGTCAACTAGATTTTCTTTTATGTGTACCATGGCATTGATTTTGTCAGCAAAATGGTGAAATTTTGAATATTTGAGATTAATGGCAATCAGAAAATTATAGGTTCTGGATATATTCCCGAAGGCAGCAGCTGCAGCACCTTGCCTTCTCATTTTCGATGAATTTGATTCCACTGCTCCGAAGAGGGAGAATGATAATATGGGGGTCACTGACCAAGTCATCAATCAAGTTAGTTTCCTGCATTCATAGCACTTGTAAGGTGGTCATGTGAAATATATTCAATGGTATGACTCATTGATAGTATGTTATTTAGTGGTGCAGTTTTTTACTGAAGTAGATGGACTGCACAGGCATCAGCTAGTGCTTGCTTTTAGCATTTCATCCATGATATTTTCTGAAAGAGGTTGTACAAATCGAAATTTATGAGATTACTTGTTGAAGAACTATATATCCAGATTCTTATTCTTCGAAGGTGCATCAGAAAGATTAAAAAAAGAGAGTTAGAAACAGAGTCAATCTGAGTAGCTGAAAATCCTGCTAGGACTTACGATATTTGACACCATACATGTAAAAGAAAATGTTGTAAAAGACATTCTGGGTTGGATCTAAGCCTGCTCAAGTGAGGCTTAGGTAAGTTTAGATGTCCGATAATAAATCAGTTTCGACCTCACACCTTGAGACTGGTAGTTTTAACACCCACTGATGTTGCCCAAAAAATATGAAGAGGGCCTTTATAGCTGACTCCATGATACAGGGCTAAGACTTACCTTCGAGTATCATTTAGTATAACCTTTCTAAGACATTGCCATCCCTCTCCTATCTTTTGTTGGGACTAGGTAAGAAGATATTGGGTGGATTCATTTAATTATATAACTGCAATTTAGTATAATCAGGCAGTTAAAATGGCAACAATTGGGCATCGCTGAAATTCTGCTTAGTATCTGCTTCAATGCCCTCATGCAGTTTCATGTGGCCAGAGATGTGGACTTGGACACTATAGCTCATGATCTCTTCTGTCTAATCATAATCAGCAATTCTTCAAGCTCTGCTTTACAATGCACAGCTGCAAGCGGGGAGAGTGATCAGCAATTCAGCATGGGAAAAAGCCAGTTCTAAGACTCTTCTGAAATTCATTGCTTCATAGGCAAGCCTGTCAATCTCAGATGCCAAGAAGAGAAGACACCATACAACTTCTTTTCATTCTTTGAATTCTATCATCTCTCCCCAAAACAAGAATTGTGCATCTTCAATCAGAAAATTCAACATTATGCATTTTGTGAATCCAATAATGTCAGACAGCTTAATCCTTGCAATAACATGGGGTATGAGAAATGTCTAGGATATTCATCTTGGTGTGTAAATCAATAAGATGGCATGCTCAGGTTGGTTTTTCAATTTCCAGTAACAAATTTCCAACAGTCAGAAGTTGCTGGGGCGATCCCTTTGCATTATAAAATCGAAGAAATGGGGGTGGAAAGATTGCCTTTTGGCCGCAGCTGCTATTTCCATGGTTCCTTGGCTTTGAGCACCGCGTTCAATTATACCCCTCAGCGAAAATCCGTGAAAGCTGCGGAAACTCATCCTTAAAACCTTTCATCTCTGATTATGATTAACTTCTGCCCCGGCCCAAGTGTTGTTCATTTGAAAAGTAGGAAGCCTAGCAAATTGCGGACTCAAGTTTTGGCATTGGCCGTAAATGTGGTAGTATCTATACATGTTACTTTTCAATGCTGGAGGCTATATACTAGTTTGACTGTCAATTTCAATTTTATAAAGCAGACTAGTTGGTTGTTTAAAATGAGGGCTGCAGGCCCGCCTTTTAGGCAATTTCTTTAAACCTATGTCTTTTTCCCTCTGAATAGAAAAGGTAGGTCGTGACACATAAGAAATCATTGTGAACTATTCCTTGTCATTGGTCAATCCAAACAAGTATTATACATATCACATACATTAACATTCGTGTTGTCAGTCATTAGGTAACAATTTCCTATATGTTTCATAATCACTGAAAACATTCCGGAATTGTCTCTTGCATTCTTTTCTATTTGTGTGCGCCAGTGATCAACAATGGTATTCGTCATTGAGGTGATGATGCTGAATCTATGCCCTGAGTACTAATCTATGCTCATTCACATTGGTTTGTTCATTGCATATCTTATTATCTGTGTGCTTTGGTTGTCCCGTGGCCGCTTGTGTGAGTTGAGAGTAGATGGCAGTTGACGGACATTGGTCTGGTCGCCGTTGACTGAAGATGGATGACGGTGGAGCTCCGGACATTCGGATGAATTAATCTTAGGTGGAGCTTCTTTGGGTTAATCGTGGTGCTTGATCCATTGAGCATTGGAATAGGGTGGATTATGGAAATAGGGAATTAAGCGTAGAAGATACGGAGGAGAAAAGAAAACGCCAGAAAAGGAAAAAAAATAAGAAAAATCATAAAAATAAAATTTTCAAAATATGAGGAAGAAAAGAGAATAACAGAGAATAATAAAATGGGATTAATTGGGCTTGATGAGCTTTGGGTTCTATTAGCTTAATGAATTTGGGCTTAGCTTGATTTGGTGAATAAGAGCTTAATTTGGTATGATGGATCTGGACTTAGTTTTGATTATATGCAGGTTGGGCTCTAGCAAACAAGCCCATTTCATTTACAAGGGCCTACATATCTTCTTAAGCTCTAATCCACTCGACCTAGAGATTGAGCTTGCGTATGGACAAGGCCCAAGGGCCTAGCCCATGTCCCATTTTATCAGGATAAGTAATAGACAATAAAAAAAGTTGGAAAAAGATTTGAAAAATAAGCTTTGTTTAGGTTGTCAGATTTTAATACAGTGGGAATACATATAGTTTAAGGATTTCAATGGACATCTAGGGTTAAGATAGATTAGCCTTATTTGTAGAAATTGGATTTGATTTGAATTAGTTCATGGGCATTGTTGTCCCAGACTTAATAATGAGCTCATGTTATCTCTTTTACCTGGATTTATCGAGTTATGTTATCGCATTTTTTTGTCTTTTCCTCAATTTTTTATTACTACTTTTAGTGGAATGATTGTGGTTCTTTTATGTCGCTTCAATGCAGTGATTTACTCATTCTAGTTGAATGTTTATTTTACATTTTAGGATCACAATAAACACAAAAACATTGCATGTACATTTAATAAACAAGAACCTTAGAACTCAAATTAGATGGTATAAGTGCATTAGAAGTCCTAAACCTTGTTAGAAAAGTATAATTAAATCATAAAACTTATCACAAAAGTACAATTGAATATTAAAACTTTCAAAAAGTGTAATCCTATGAGATTTTATATAGCCATTGCCAACTTTTCTAAGATCTTAACCTACTAGATAAATATACAATTTAATATTTAATTGTTCAAACACTCCTCTCCCCATGCTTTGTCTGGTTATTTTTGCCTAGTACTAAGTATAGATATATATAATTGGGTAGGCAATAAGGGCCTCAAAATATTTGAATTTAGAACCTCTAATTCTAATACTGCGTAAGATTTTATGGAATCACTTGTAATTGTTTTAAAATTTTAAACTGTTAGATGAATGTGTAGTTTAATATATAATTATTCTAATGCAATCAGGTCCTAAAATTTGTCAAATTGATCTAATTTTATCATTCCCTTGATTGGACTTTTGAAATTTTTGGGACTCGATTAGATTTTTGTGGTAAGTTTTAGGATTTGGTTGCACCTTTTTACTTAAATCTCCAATTGCATAGGATGTGAGGTATATTCCTATATCTCGCTTGGCTCTTACCCGGCTTCAATAGCTAGTGGCAACTCAATTTTTTTAGGTTAATAAAATAAAATGAACTTCCCCACATTGTGTGAGGTAAGAGTTGGGGAGAATTCACGCTGATTGAGAACTACTATTACCTCTAAATCTATCTACCTTCTTGGGGTCTCGACAATGAGGACTAAGAGGAAGGAAAGGGATTAGGGGCAGTGATTTTGTTTGTCATATGCATAGGCCAAAAGCCGCTTTTTCCAGAGGTGGTGATGGAAAATGAAATTGGGGGCTATGGGAGTTTAGGAGGGAAGAAACAAAGAGTTTTTCCAATTTTATAAAGTTGCCACATGGCCACGGATAACAATTTTTTGGATAATAATAGAAGATGGTGATGGGGCCCCTCCATCCTATAAACCATGTCCACTTACCCAACATCTTATATATTGCACGGCTTTCTCACCAAGAGGCATTAACTTCACATTTTGAGACAATCATAACCCCCACTTTCAAGAGGGACAAGTAAAGGCACCAGCTTTTGCAGTTTGGACAAATTTGGCCTATCACTTGTCCTGTTTAAATAATTTCTTTTATTACTTGTCTTTTGGTCTTTCATGACTTCAATTACTTAAGAAATACCGTTAGAGCTATATTTTCTTTAAAAAGCCTAATAATCATTCTTTCACCATATGGAAATATAAAATAATTTGTAACAAAGGCTTTATTTGTTAACCTTTTGGAACCCTGGTTAGAGGTAGGGGTGATCAGGTCCAAGGTGGAAAGGGTTTAGACTTGGATCCTGTTATAGCCAGTTCTCATTTTTCGAACCATGTACCCTCTCATGTTTTTATTAGACTATGTTTTGCACCCAACCCTGTTTTTCCGATCCGAGAATGGGGTCAACCTGTTTTCACTAGAACCTATTTTCCAATTGTTCATATCCAATATGGCTTTGAATTTTACATTAATTTGCAAAAAAATAACAACATAATCCTTCTAACATTATAAGACAAAGCAAAAATCCTAATAATGCATAAACATTAGCGACAAATATGGATATAATATTTGTGACATCTTGAATTTTTCGACCCGTGGCGGATTTTATGAGTGCATAGTCATCAATGCACTACTAGTTGGTCTCGTTCTGAATTGATCACTCACGAGCTACTAACCAAAGGGGAGAGGCTACTAAAGACTTTGCGGATGCACGATTCTTGAAAAAGACACCCGTTAGTCTAAGACATGCTGGAGTTGCGATTGATTGACTTGGCCACGATTTCTATTCAAATTCGGATATCAGACTTTTCGAACATCGGGATTAATTATTGGACTCTGGCCTCATTATTTTCCAAATTTTTTGGGTTCTCGGAAACGTCGAATGTAGGACCGTCAAGCCGAATTTCGAACCCGAGACCCTGCGTTTTTCCTTCTCTCTTTTCTCTCTCTCTCCCATGTGCGTCTCCCTCTCTTTCCCTTTTCTCTCTCCTCTCTCCCTCTTTTTCCGCTCGTTCTGTCGCTGCCTCTCACGTCCCCTCCCTATGCTCCCTCTGTTTCCTCTGCCACTGTTCCTTTCTTCTTTCCCCCCTGTTCTTTGCCGCCCGCTCCCTACTCCCCCACGTCCTCTCTCTCT
>MU089753.1:54217-96865 GCA_014858505.1 Corymbia citriodora subsp. variegata
TCTCTCTCTCTCTCTCTCTCTCTCTCTCTCTCTCTCTCTCTCTCTCTCTCCCCCTTACATGCTTTGAAACTGCTACTCCCCTTTCTCCTTTGTTGCTTCTCTCCCTCTTCTCTTCAGCTTCTTTTTCGATTCTATTTCTTTCCCTCCAGCAACTACCGCTACTACTGCTGTGCTACTGTTCCGCCACTGCAGCTACGCTACCACCCTTGCTCGCCGCCAGGACGCTAGCGAGCCACTGCCTGCCAGTCTCGGCCAAACTGCCCTCCTATCCTCCTCCACAGTTTGCTGCTACATTCCTTCGGCCGGCCATCACCCGTCACCATTGTAGCCACTTTGTGCTACTTGCTTACCGCTGAACTGCCATGAGCCACGGCCGAGCCACTCCCGACGCCAACCTTTCCTCTCTCCTCCATCCTTTCTCCGTTTCCCTGACTTACCGTTGAGCTGCACCACCGCCGCCCAGTCACGTCGATCGGCATCGGAGCCGCCACTCGACCACCCATCTCAGCCTGAGCCAACCACCTATCCTCCTCATTAGGCTCGCCTTTCCCTGGCTCAATTATGGTTTCAGCCGAACTAGCTGCCAGCGTTGTCGCTCTAGCCTCTGGCCGTCGCCCTGACCACCGTCCGCCAATCGGACCCAAGCTACTAAACACCTCCTCCTTCCCCGATTTCCCTTTGGTCGCATGGACAGTGGGCCTCCGGCCATCGCGTTGTCCCTCCCAACACCCCGGAGGCACCAATGCGATCGCCTCAACATCCCCATCGCAACCGCACCTTCGCTGTCGTTAAACGGTAAGCTTTGACTCTAAACCCTTGTTTAGCATGTTAATCTCATTTAAGGTTAGTTTAGTTAGGACTAAACGGAATTAGGTGGTTAGTCATGATTAATTTGGTTAATTAGGGTGGGTTAGTGGTGATTATTAGAGCCTAATGGTGATTTAGGTTAATTATGTGTTTATTTTATTATTTATATTTATTTATTCTGAAATTAATATAATATTATTTTTTTATTATTTTGATAATAATGAATTACATAATTGGTAATTGTTGTTCTTAGTGATGGTTGATTAGGATAATTTCCCGTGTTTGGATTAATTACTTTCTGATAAGTAATTGTGGTAAATAGTGATTTACGAGAATTATCGATCGTCGCATTGTTGCGAGACGAATATTGTCTAAGGCAATAATTGATTGATTTATTGATTGCTTGTTTATGCCTTATTAATTGAAGCACATATATTTCAGGAATGATATGGTATTTCCTTATAAAATTGGATGATTATCAGATTATCGCAATGTGGCAATTCATGGATAATAAGTGGAATACTTACCGCTTTGTATGTGGACCTCATGCATGTCTTGTGTGGATTATGACATGTGCTTATGACTCCAGTTGTGCCCCGAGGCGTGTGTGACGCAGGGTGGAGGGCGATCCTGATGCGTGTTTATGCGAGGAAAAAGTAGAGCCTTGAGGCGTGTTTACGCGGGGAGGGGAGATTGTGCCTTGATGCGTGTTTACGCAGGGAAAAGGCAGAGCCCTAAGGCATGTTTATGCGAGGAGGGGAGATTGTGCCTTGATGCGTGTTTACGTGGGGAAAAGGTAGAGTCTTGAGGCGTGTTTACACGGGGAGGCAGAGGTGATTGTGCCCTGATGTGTGTTTATGCAGGGAAAAGGTAGAGTCCTGAGGTGTGTTTATGCGGGGAGGTAGAGGTGATTGTGCCCTGATGCGTGTTTACGAGGGGAAAAGGTAGAGCCCTGAGGCGTGTTTACATTAGGAGGTAGTGGAGATTAAACCCTAATACGTGTTTACATGGGGAAAAGGTAGATTCCTGAGACGTGTTTACACAGGGAGCTAGTGGTGATTGTGCCCTGATGAGTGTTACATGGGAAAAAGGTAGAGCCCTAATGCGTGTGACGTGGGGAGGCAGAGGTGGTTGTACCCTGATGCGTGTTTTCGTGGGGAATAGGTAGAGCCCTAATGCGTGTGATGCGGGGAGGTAGAGGTGGAGGCTGTGCCCTAATGCGTGTTTATGCAAGGAGGTGCATAATTGGAGCACGCTTAACTGTTAGGTGCATGAGATGCATGTGTTGTGTTCTGATTATGTGGTAGTCTATACACCTGTGTTTTGTACCATGCATGCTATGTGAAACGATTTGATTGTCAATTGCTCTCATGAGGAATGTGCTTGCTAGGTACACGATGCCTGGTTATATCTGGTAGACCGCCAACCTTCGGGTTGTGCCGTGGCCCGAGGGGTCGTAATAATTAGAACATGCTTAACTGTTGTATGCATGGAATGCATCTATTGTGTCCTGATTCTACTATTATATGTTTGCCCTATATTTAGCACATGTGGTTATTATTGTACAAGGTAGGTGCAGCCGCGAGGTAAGGTTGATTGTGATTGGATGGTTAATTATTGAATGTCATCATGAGAGCCATGCCTATTAGGTACCCCTGAAGTGGATTGGCGCCCTAGCCTAGGCTTAGTGCTCGAACTTACTGAGATTTTATTTGACTGGTTATTGTATAACCATTTTTAGGTCAGTTAGATGAAGAATCGATAAGTGGTGCATTTCGAAAGAATCCTGGTCCTATTTGTTTAGTTGGCTCTATAGGAAGTTGCCCATGGTAAGGGCCTGTTTGTGTAGACTTCCTAAGGTTAATCAAAAGATGAATAAAATGACACTATTGATTGTGTTTCTGTTTGACTTGCCTAGCTATCCCAATTGTTAAGTTGTAAAGGGATTAGTTATCGCTTTCGCATGCGTTTAACTGAAAGATAAAAAGAATGATCGACGACGCGTCTTGGGATGTCACATTCAAATGATTGAAAGAGAAAAAGGGAATCGTCGCGTGCTCGAGGGTCGGGGCATGACATCCCTATCGGACATGGTATTAGAGCTTGGTCTGTACTTGGAGTGATAAGGTGCGATAAGTTATGGGATAGTAAGATAAGGAAGACATTTATTTCATATGCCTGTGATTCCTTATAGGATCTTTTGCTATAAGCGGGTTGTTCATGGTTCTTAATTCCTTGAGGGAATTGGAACGCAGGTTCGATGAGAATCCTACAAGATAAACAGTCCTGATTCGAGAGCCCTTGAGGAAGGGCAGGTCGAGGTCAGGCTGGTGCTAGAGGTAATGCATCAGGGGATCCTAGTTTGGAGAGGGTCTTGTAGGCATTGTAAGTCTCGAGTTTTGTTAGGGCGTAGCTAGCTTAGACTTGAGCTGTTGTTGTTATAACTGCTACTGCCACCATTGCTATGGTCGTGTCACTTGGTAAAGTTCATTTGGTTAGAAAGGAGAATGGCAATCGATTGATGTTTAAGTTGGTTGAATAGTTCCTGAAGTTGAAACCGTCCGAATTTGTTAGGAGGAGAGATCCTAAGATAACAACTCTATGGATCAAAGAATTGGAGAAAGTCTACGCACTTGTGCAAACTAAGAAAAGATGATCATGGCTAGGTTGCTCGTTAAGTCAGTGGGGTTAAGATCGAAATTGTTGGAAATGGCTGTTAGTAATTCTACCCCGATATTGGATGATGTGCTGTCTGTGGTAAGATGCTCAGATTCTAAGTTCGCCCGTGTGGATCAAGAGGGGTTGATAGTCTTGCCTATCATAGTGATGTATGACTTGGATATCGTCATCGGGAGCGAGTGGCTCACCATGTGACGTCCTGAAATTCGAGCCCTTTGAGGGAGGACTGAACGTTAATTTCGCCAGTGTATTGTTGGTTGATCTCACTCGGAACTGATCACTCCTGAGATACTGACCTTGAGGGGAAAGGCTAATGAGGACAGAACTCGTGCAACTAAAGAACTTGACTTAGGAAAACGACTTGACCGTAAAACTTACATAAGGACGATCCTGTAGATATGCAGGCCGATTTCAAGGATGACTAGAAGTTGATTCGCGGATAGAACATAATGGGATGACGGGTGATTCCGTTTACTGTTATCGAACCCGCGAACGGCCCTATGTCGATCCTTGGTAATCGTGTACTTTGAAATAAGAATCGATCCTTCGCAATTTCATGTAGTCAAGGAAGTTCATGTGTCAAGAAGTCTTGAACGTGAATTGGCACGAGTCAATTACTCGTGAATCATCAAAGCCACCTGTCAATCTGAGTAGTACCAAAATGGCATTCGGGTGAAATTGACAAGGCATGACAATCCAATATTGGACTTTGAATTTTCAGGAATGTCCGGGACGGATTTTTGGATGATGCTTCGAAGTCAATCGACAGTGTCAGATGAGCCAAGTAATTGGAAAAAGGGATTTTCGGATCGAGGAAATGAGCCTAGGAGGATGTGGGCCGGGCAAGATCAGTGTGGGCCTCACGCCCAAGGTGGGACAGCCGCCATGGAAGGCCCGAGGCAAGCAAGTGAGCCCGTTGGGCCAAACCGATTATTAACCCTCCCAAACCCGTTGTCTAAACATGAGCCAATTCGAGCTCAACAAATTTCCGAGCTCATTCCTATTCATTTTCCAGCCCATTTCCTAGGCCTGCCTTTCATTTTCAGCCCAAGGACAGATTGGGAAATGTGCAAGGTGGAATGACCAAAATGCCCTTAGATATTTTGAAGAAAAGTCAAAAGGAAGAGAGAGAAGATGATGTCATTTGCTTGGGGAATTGGAGAAGCCATTAATTGGCCTTGATGAGGCATGACTTCAGCCTCACTTCACTCTCTCTCTCCCCTTCATCTCCTCCAAAAATCGCAGCCCCTCTCTCCCCTTACTTCCCTTGCCTTCCTGCAGTTTTAGTTTCTGACCTCTCACCAAAAACTGAGTTTTTCATTGCCTTCCGTTGGAATCTCGACCCGTGCCACCCACCGTTGCGCTCGGGAGAGAGAACCTGTACGGATGGCATTGTCCGTTCGTCGATCGGAGCTGCCGTCAGATCCATATAGCGATCGGAAGTCGGCTGTTGCCGGACCGCCTACTGTAGCGTCGCCCCCTGCGCAGCTCCGCCTTTTGCTCCGTTTCTCTCCATTTTCGACCAAACCACTGCCACACCAACCACCCACAACTCCCCCTCAACCCCCTGGAGCCTCCGGTCACCGGCCACCAGCTCACCGGAGCTCTGACTAGACTCTTTTTACTCCGGCCAGCAGCTTCCTTCTACTGCAGTGCTGTTTTCTGGAATTTTGTGTTTGGACAGCGGCTATTGCTGTGGTTTCAGCCCTGGGACCACCTTGGATCACTGTGGCGGAGATCCCTGGGTGTTGGGTTTGTCGCCGCCGCCGCGTCCGTGTCGTCAACCCGCTTAACGGGTGAGTTTAGCTCCTAAACCCTATTTAGTGCCTAAACTAGCTTAGGGTTGGATTTATTAGTGCTAAGGGCTGATTAAGGTGTTTAATTAAGTGTTTTATCCCTAAGATAGGTGGTTAGATAGTGAATTAAGATTAGCTTAGCTTAATCTTGCTTATTTATGCTTAATTGTGCTTAATTAGGATTAATTGTGTGTTTTGTGCTAATTAATCATGTTTTCCTTAATTGCTTGATTAATTTGATTAATTGTTTAATTTATTGATTAAATTAATTTTTGCCTTTAATTAAATAATTATTTAATTTTCGGAATTTATTTATTTAATTATTTTTAATTTCTGAATTTAATTATTTATTTATTAAATTCGGAAATTACTGTTCATCCGAAAATTAAATTGTGTAATTTCATGTGTATTGATTTTATGGAGTGAATTGAATGCGTAATTGTATGAGCATCCACATGAATTGTGTAATCTTCATAAAAATGGGAAAAAGATGAATTGTCAGAGGGACATCAGAAATAGATCACCTTTATGAGAAAGAAAGTGATTTGTCCAAGGGACACTGGAAATGGACCGCTTTTATGAGAAAGGTGGGGGAAATGGTTTGTCCGAGGGAGATCGGAAATGAACCGCTTTTGTGAAAAATAATTTGAGGTTTCATATGTAAGCATGTGTGCATTGGCTAATGCTCAAAGATAATAAGTAGGTTGTGATTGTATGCTTACGTGATCACTAAGTTCAAACCGCCGTCTCGGGAGAGTATCCCTTGACGTTCCGTGGGCATGCCGTCTTGGGAGAGTATCCCTTGACGTTCTGTAGACATGTGGTCTCGGGAGAGTATCCCTTGACATCCTTTGGGCATGTGGTCTCGGGAGAGTATCCCTTGACATCCTTTGGGCATGCAGTCTTGGGAGAGTATCCCTTGACGTTTGTTAGGCATGCGATTTCGGGAGGGTATCCCTTGACGTTCATTGGGCATGCGGTCTCGGGAGAGTATCCCTTGATGTTCGTTGGGCATGCGGTTTTGAGAGAGTATCCCTTGACGTCTTTTGAGCACGAAAGGGTATGGTTGCGCCTCTACGGAGGAAGGACGCCACAGCGCCATTGCACCTCAGTTGTAACCCTGTGGGGCATTAATAATCAGAACACATGTGGATGCAAGAGTGCATGAGAAAACATGGCATCATTGGTTCTGATTATGTATGAGATGATCACGTCATTTAGGGCACACACGCATAAATTGATAACGTGCAGGGTGTCGCAATGGCATGGTAAGATCGCTTGTGGTGCGACTATCATGTGATTGATGGACTACATCATCTAACGGCCATGTGCACTGCGTCTATTGTGCTGACATATAACGTGCAGGGTATGGCATACCGGGTAAGGTTGCATGCAAACCGGCTTTTGATTGTTGGTTGACCCTGCTTGTTATTTTATTGCTAATTGCTGGTTGTTGTAGTTGGGTTGTGTGATGGGTGGCTCTGGAGAGATGCCCAAGTTTAGTTGGTGTACTAACCGGGGCTTAGGGGGAGAACTCGCTGAGATTTTATCTCAACCCGTCGTGGTTAATAATTTTCAAGCCCCTAGAATGGCGCACTCGCAGTGGAGAATCCTGCCCCCATTCCACTAGTGATTGGCCCGATGGAGCCAAGTCCGATGGGACCGAGTGACTATGGTGCTGAACCCGAGGGTTCATTTTATACAGCTGGATTAGCCTAGCCTAGTTCCTTTTTGGTTTGGCTTAGAGGATGGATCGGCCCCTATTGTCAGGCTTGTAAATCAGAAAACGATCATCCGTTGGTTAATCTAGTAAATTGTATAAATGAATAATGATGGTTGCTCTTATTGTTCATCCCTCTATCCCTGTTTGATTCTTTGATTGTTTGTTTGGACTGGGGATGGTTCGTCTTCCGCTAGCACATAATGAAAGATTAAAATAAATGGTCATCGACGAGTCCTAGGACGTCGCTTTCAATTGACCATGGTAAGGGGTTATTGCGTGCTTGCGGTTCAGGGCATGACACACCAAGTAACGAGCTATGATAGATCGCTATTGGAAAGCAGTCTACTTTAACTCGTTGGAAAGGTTTGATTGTGAGTCTGTTGGAAATCGAGGAGGATCCTCGATTCATTTGATTTCATCACCTCCAGTGACTAAGTTATTAGATGAGGATTGCCAAGGTTAATTAGGTGACTATAGTAAAACGTTGGATGAGGAACCAAGGATGGAAAAATATTGCTGTCATACATGATTATTCTAATGTTTTTCAAAAAGGAATTGTTTGGATTAACCCCAAAGCGAGAAAGAGGAAATTATGATTGAGTTGACCCTAGATAGGAGTCGAGATTCAAGGTATCTTACCGAGTTGCATTGTTTGAAGTGAAGGACTCCAATACGCGGATGCAAGGTTTGATGGATGAAGGTTTTGATTGTTTTAGCGCGCCTCCATAGGGAGTGCCAATTTGGTTGTAAGAGAGAAGGGCTAAAATATTGTACCTTACGTCAAGTGCTAGAAGTTTAGCCTAGGGCTTAGTCACAAGCAAGTAACATTGTTAAGGAAAATGACTGGTTTGACCAATTTCAAGGGTTTCGATACCTTCCGAGATAGACCCAAGGATGGGTTATGTTTGGCTGACTAGAGGGAAGATATGCTGAAAACAGTGAATGCGATATAGTCTCTACAAAATCTACTGCAACATTGTTTGGATGGACCAATACGCCAGCTGCTTTAATGGATTTGATAGATTGAGCGATATATTGAAAATTCGAGAAATACAGAGGAACACAAACAGCACTTGAGAATGGTGCCATAGAGCCTTTGAGAGCATAAACAGTATGTTAAGTTTACTACGTGCGAGTTTGGACTTGCTCACATAGCCTTTGTGGGTTGAGTGACTTTGGACGAAGGAATTTCTATAGATCCGCTAAGATCAAGGCAATTCATGAATATGCCAAGACTTATGACAGTGGTAGAGGTTCGTAATTTTCTAAGACGGACAGGTTATTGCAGACGACTCGTAGAAAGGTTCTCTACGATATTTACGCTTCTGATGAAGGTTAATGAAAGACATAGAATTCGAATGGACAGATAAGTGCGAGGGTAATTTTTAAGAGCTTAAATATGAGTTGATTATTGTACCAGTTTTGAGGATATGATCTAGTATTGGAGGTAATGAGATTTATTGTAAGCCGTTGTATGAGGGATTGGACTATGTTGTAAGGTAACAAGAAAGGTTGATTGCTTACGCATCACGATGATTAAGGCCGCTAGATCTAATGGAAATCACACAAGTTTTATCTTGAAGATTTGAGAAGTCAAATGTGTTGGATCATAAATAATGATTTCTTAGCTAGTAACAATCTTTGATAAGATTATGCTGGATGAGTTGTTATTTGGAAGTTTTGAACGTTGTAAAGAACTATAGTGAATTATTTTGGAAGACAATTAAGGTCTTGTGAGTTGGACTACTTGACAGGTGATTTGAAAATTTTAGTGAGCATTTTCGCTCGTAAGATTTGAAAGACACTATTTGATGGTATTTAGGGTAATAGGAATTGACATCTGAAGTTGTAAGCTCAAATGGCCATAAGAGATTAAGTGTTCTTGATGGATCACCTCGAGAGGCAATTAAAAGTGGGATTAGAGCAAATTGATTTTTGTATTTGGTGGATTGAGAATTAATTATTCCATGGTATTATTAGATGGACGAGTGGTGAGATATCATTGTTGATTACTTATTTTGGGGTATTAGTAGACTCGAAGAGGTGCCAAAAGTTTTAGTGCTATGGGGGAATTGATTTGCGTTAACCTTCGACTGATTCCACGACACCTTGGGGCTAAGTGTGTAATTGAAGTCGATTGTTTGTCAAAGGTGAATCGAGGATTGCGAGAATCCATATTGCGATTTGATGGAAACTCGATGGATTATAGTTCAAGTGTAAATGAGTGATCCCAAGCAATGACCTTATGGATTGGTGAACTTAAGAAGCTGTTGCAATTTGGAGTGCTCAAATGAGGTTAAAACCATGAGGCTCAGTATGGGACAGGCCAAAGCGGATGATATCCCTATGAGTTAATCCATCTTAGGAAATGACTTTTTCTGGATTGGTGTGTAGTTCAAGAATGCTTGTATTGACTAATCCGACGAGGGCGGGGAGTTGTCGTCGGGGCTAGAGAACTAGAGCAAGGAGCGACTCCTAGCAGGCTTCTAGGATGTCGAAGATGACGAGGATGAAATGGACCATGCACTGGTCAAAAGAATAAGATTTTTATCGGAGTGGCATAGAAAAAGTACAAGCGAACTTGTAAAACTCCGGTTTATTGGAATGAGATCCGAGATGGTGGGATCACTGGTCCAAGGATTGTCTGACAGTTAGTCGATGCTGTTAGGATTGTCAAGGACAAGTTAAGGACATTGCAAAGTCATTAGAAGAGCTATGTGGATAAGTGACGTAGACTGTTGGAGTTTCAAGTTGGTGATCACGTGTTCTTGATGGTGTCGCCAGTGCAAGGTACTTTGCTGTTCAGCAAAAAGGGAAAGTTGAGTTTGAGGTACGTGGGACCCTTTGAAATTCTGAAAAGAATTAGAAATTTGGCTAATCGCCTTGCATTGCCTCCGAGATTGGTGCAAGTGTATGATGTCTTTCATGTGTCAATATTGAGAAAGTACGAGCTAGATATGATCCACGTGCTAAATTTTGAGGAGATAGACGTGGACGACAGGGTGTCATACATGGAAAGACCGATGCGAATCGTGGACCGTAAGGAGCGCGTGCTGCAAAAAAGACGTTTGCCTTGGTCAAAGTGTTATGGCAATATCACGGAATGGAAGGAGCCACGTGGGAAAGCGAGGAAGTAATGAGGCATCAATACCCCCACTTGTTTGAAGAGTTGAGTAGTAACACAAATTTCAATGACGAAATTTCTGTAAGGGGGAGAGTTGTGACATCTTGAATTTTTTGACCCATGGCGGATTTTATGAGTGCATAGTCATCAATGCACTACTAGTCGGTCTCGCTATGAACTGATCACTCACGAGCTATTAACCAAAGGGAAGAGGCTACTAAAGGCTTTGCAGACGTGCGATTCTTAAAAAAGCCACCCGTTAGTCTGAGACACGTTGGAGTTGCGATTGATTGACTTGGCTACGATTTCTATCCAAATTTGAATATCGGACTTTTCGGACGTCGAGATTAATTATTGAACTTTGGCCTCATTATTTTCCAAATTTTTCGGGTTCTTAGAAACGTCAGACGTAGGATCGTCGAGCCGACTTTCAGACCCGAGACCCCGCTGTTTTTCCTTCTCTCTTTTCTCTCTCTCTCTCTCCCACGTGTGTGTGTCTCTCTTTCCCTTTTCTCTCTCCTCTCTCCCTCTCTTTCCACCCGTTCTGCCGCTGCCTCTCACGCCCCCTCCCTCTACTCCCTCTGTTTTCTCTGCCACTGTCCCTCTCTTCTTTCCCCTCTGCTCTTTGTCGCCTGCTCCCTACTACCCCACGTCCTCTCCCTCTGTCCTTTTTTTTCTCTTTCTCTCTCTCTCCCCCGTATGCTTCAACGCTGTTGCTCCCCTTCTCCTCTACTGCTTCTCTCCCTCTTCTCTTTTGCTATTTCTTCGGTTCTGTTTCTTTCCCTCCAGCGACTACCGCCTTTGCTGCTGTGTTGCTATTCCACCATTGCAACTCCACCGCCACCGTTGCTCGCTGCCAGGATGCTGACGAGCCACCGCTCGCCGATCTTGGCCAAACTGCCCTCCTCTCCTCCTCCACAGTCCGCTACTGTGTTCCTTCGGTCGATCGTCACTCGTCATCGCTATAGCCCCTTCGAGCTACCTACTCGTCGCCGAACCGTTGTGAGTTACAGCTAAGCCACCCCCAACTCCAACCTTTCCTCTCTCCTCCGTCCTTCCTCCGTTTCCCTAACCTCCTGTCAAGCTGCACCACCGCCGCCTGTCGATCGCCTCTTTCCCTCCTCGTCGCCTAGTCCCATTGGTCGGCACCGAAGCCGCCACTCGACCACCCATCTTAGCCTGAGCCGGCCGCCCATCCTCCTTGCCGGGCTCGCCTTTCCCTAGCTTGGTTCTAGTTTTAGCCGAACCAGCTGTTGGCATTGTCGCTCCAGCCTTCGGCCACCGCCCCGGCTGCCGTCCGCCGTCCCCCATCCAACAAGAGGGCCGCCCCCAGTTGGACTTGAGCTGCTAGACGCCTCCTCCTTCCCCAGTTTCCCTTTAGCCCCGTGGACAACAGGCCTCCGTCCAATATCCGGCCGCCGTGTTGTTAATCCTGACACCCCAGAGGCACCCGTGCGATCGCCTCGTCTTCCCCATCGTAACCGCGCCTTCGCCATTGTTAAACGGTAAGTTTTGGCTCTAAACCCTTGTTTAGGGTGTTAATCTCGTTTATGGTTAGTTTAGTTAGGACTAATTGGAATTAGGTGGTTAGTCATGGTTAATTTGGTTAATTAGGGTTAGTGGTGGTTATTAGAGCCTAATGGTGATTTAGGCTAATTATGTGATTATATTATTATTTATATTTATTTATTCTGAAATTAATATAATATTGTTTTATTATTCTTTTGGTAATAATAAATTACATTGTTGGTGATTGTTGTGCTTAGTGATGGTTGATTACAATAATTTCCTGTTTTTGGATTAATTACTTTCTGATAAGTAATTGTGGTAAATAGTGATTTACAGGAATTATCAGTCGTCGCATTGTTGCTAGACGAATATTGTCTAAGGCAATAATTGATTGATTTATTGATTGCTTGGTTATGCCTTATTGATTGAAGCACGTATGTTCCGGGAATTATGTGGTATTTCCCTATGAAATTGGTTGATTATCAGATTATCGCAATGTGGCGATTCATGGATAATGTGTGGAATACTTACTGCTTCGTATGTAGATTATGACGTGTCTTGTGTGGATTATGACGTGTGCTTCTGACTCCACTTGTGCCCTGAGGCATGTGTGACGCAAGGTGGAGGGCATCCCTGATGCGTGTTTACGCGAGAAAAAGGTAGAGCCCTGAGGCCGGTTTACATGGGGAGGGGAGATTGTGCCCTGATGCGTGTTTACATAGGGAAAAGATAGAGCCATGAGGGATGTTTACACGGGGAGGCAGAGGTGATTGTGTCTTGATATGTGTTTACACGGGGAGGTAATGGAGATTGAGCCCTGATACGTGTTTATGCAGGGAAAAGGTAGAGCGCTGAGGCGTGTTTACGCGGGGAAAAGATAGAGCCCTGATGTGTGTGACATGGGGAGGCAGAGGTGGTTGTGCCCTAATGCGTGTTTATGTAGGGAATAGGTAGAGCCCTGATGCGTGTGACGCAAGGAGGTAGAGGTGGAGGTTGTGCCCTAATGCGTGTTTATGCGGGGAGGTGCATAATTGGAACACGCCTGACTGTTGGGTGCATGAAATGCATGTGTTGTGTTCTGATTATGTGATAGCCTGTACATGTGTGGTTTGTACCGTGCATGGTATGTGAAATGATTTGATTGTCAGTTGCTCTCATGAGGAATGTGCTTGCTAGGTACACGATGCCCGGTTATATCCGGTAGACCGCAAACCTTTGGGTTGTGCCGTGGCCCAAGGGGTCATAATTAGAACATGCTTAACTGTTGTATGCATGAAATGCATCTATTGTGTCTTGATTCTGTGATTATATGTTTGCCCTATATTTAGCACGTGTGGTTATTATAGTGCAGAGTAGGTGCAACCGCGAGGTAAGGCTGTTTGTGATTGGATGGTTAATTATTGAATGTCATCATGAGAGCCATGCCTATTAGGTACCCTTGAAGTGGATTGGCGCCCTAGCCAAGGCTTAGTGCCCAAACTTACTGAGATTTTATCTGACTAGTTATTGTATAACCATTTTTAGGTCCGTTGGATGAAGAATTGACAAGTGGTGCATTTTGGAAGAAGTAGATTAATCCTAGTCTTATTTGTTTAGTTGGCTTTATAGGAAGTTGCCTATGGTAAGAGCCTGTTTGTGTAGACATCATAAGGTTAATCAAACAATGAATAAAATGACACTATTGATTGTGTTTCTATTTGACTTTCCTAACTATCCCAATTGTTAAGTTGTATAAGGATTAGTTATCGTTTCCGCATGTGCTTAACTGAAAGATAAAAAGAATGGTCAGCGACGCGTCCTGGGATGTTACATTCAAATGATCGAAAGAGAAAAGGGGATCGTCGCATGCTTGAGGGTCGAGGCGTGACAATATTAATCTCATTCCCACAAATACTTCTGATATAATTCAATGTGCCTGCTCATGTATATGCGATGGAGCTATTATTAAGATAACATCTTTCTTGAGTTAGACTGACAATGCTTTATTTAGTGCTATAATACTTAGTAGCACTTGTCCTGTGACTATAGTAATAGTTGAAGGTGGGAACATTAAAAAAGAAAAACAATGCATGAGAATATTTTTTTTAACAATTCTTTAAAAACAATTCTCTCTTAACTTGATTTAGAGAGATGCTTTGTTTTTTTAAGAATTCTTCGAAGACAAAAATACTTAAAGGCACTGTATAGAGAGACAATTTTATTTATTTATTTTAACGAGGTAAAAACCAGTTCCAAAATCGGTCCGGTTCTGGGTGGGCTTTTGCTTGGACTTGGTTCCTAAACCGGTTTCAACAAGTTCTCAAAAATTGGAACCAATTCCCGACCCTGTTTTTCGGGTGGTTAGGTCCAGGTTCCGGGTAAATCCGATCTGGTTGCACACTCCTAGTTAGAGGCCATAAAGAGATCTTGCAGTTTGCACTACAAGAAAAAAAAGATCATAAAGGTTTCTTGCTATCTATGATTGCCAAGCAAAATTGCTCTAAATTCGATGCCCATGATTGTTGCACTAGGTTGCTCATAGTTGGTTCCGACATTCCAATCGATTTTCTTCTTCTGCTTCTATTCTACTTCTTTGAATTGAGAATTTGGATCGGGAAGCCCAAGGGATTCTGGGAGAGAATTTAAGGATTTGTGGCAACCTCCTCCTTTGTACTTCTACTTCCAATCACAAAAGGAAATACAGTTGCCACTAGAGTTTTAGGACCATCCACCATATCTTTCCTCGCTTCACCTTTAAATCTCCGACATGAACTCCAGCTACTAGTAGGAGTGGGCACCAGGTTGGACCTAGGCACTGTTGGCTTGGGCTTGGATTTTTTAATTAATGCAAAATTTTTAATGAAAAAATCGAAAAAAAAATGTTAATAATAAACAAAGTAATTGAGGAAAATTAATGGAAACACTAACCAACTATTAGGGGCCTACTGGTATTCCCTAACTAAGTGACATAATGATCAATTATATTCTTTTTAAAATCAAGGCCCAAAGGTAGGGTGTCGCTAGCTAGCTGTTGGGCTTAATTGGGTTAGTATATAAAGTAACTATCAAATGATTGTATTTTTGGCGCCCCAAGGGTCCTTAGGTTGGGCCTATGTGACCCATCCCACTCCATAAAAAATTTGCCTGGTTAGGATAAGCTAATTAGGGATCATGGGCTTGATCCGGCCTAGGCTCACAAGAGGACTAGACAACACACATGGCCTATTGCCCAGCCCTAAGTGCATCTATTAAGTCTATCACTCTACACATGATGAGTCTGGTTTGCCCGGTGAGCAACTGCTTTTACTTTCAATTTGTTATTAAGGGTATTAGGCAGCATGCCTTTACCTTTGAAGAGCTAGTGGAGATATGAAGGATAAAGTGGGGTAAAGTTAAAAGTCGAAGTTGAGGAAGATAACGTTGCGGAGCTAGAGTTGCATAATGTCAGTGGACTTCCCCTTAATGGGTTTTCACACAATGATTATCCTTCTAGTAGATTCTGAGTTGAACCTTTTTTTCTTAATGAGATATTTTTTTACTTGTAGAAACAATTAAGTACAAATATTCAAGAGTCGCTGGCAGGTCCATGGTTCTTTCCATTGGCCAGTCTTTCAACCCCTACAATGTTCTAGAATGACATGAATGCTCTCTATGGTTTTAGTGACTACCAATACTCTTTTCTATACCATTTCTTTTCACTCTAACCTACCAATGTTCTGATGTATAATACTCCGTTATTGCGAAGCTCGAGCTCAACTCCTATGAGATATTAGATGCTCGGAACTCCACTCGAATTATGGAGAATTTAATTTCTAGTTGAAGCTTGACCAAAAGAAAATCAAGATATTAACCTCAAGTCGACTCCGATGCAATCCCCATTACAAAATGAGTTCATGCTCGAGCTCAATAACTTCAAATATTATCCTTTGCATTTATGTAATTATATATGTATATTGCAAATTTTAAATATCTTGCCTTTTTTTGTTGTTGTAACTATCAAATATTTAACTGAACAAAATAATAAAAACTTGATTACTATCGCGAGCCTTTCAAATAGAGTATTAATGACCTTGATCTTTTATTTTTTTTGGGGAGGGGGAGTTCATGAATAGAATTCTAATTGAAAAATCTAAGATTGTGCGAACACCAAGCACAAACAATTGGCTTTTTAATGGTACATCATGCGTAGTAAGTGAAATAAATGCAAGAATCAATTGATCAAGCTGATTAGTGCCAATCTAGATTGAAAGTAAGAAGATCTGCTTCGTTTGGCTCAGCAAAAGCAGAATGGAAGTTTGGCTCCAGTTGAGGAAAGCTAATCCTTCTATTTTTAATTTAATTACCAGAACAAAATATGTGGCCTTTTGTCTTTGCTTAGAACACACAGATCCATCGTCAAGCCTTTGTCCGACCTTCTTGTGAAGGCAAAGGAGAAGGCACTTAAGTATGTTTTGTCTAAGTCAATTTTACACGCGCGTAGCATGTCTTGCAATTTCAATTCCTCGAAAATACTAGGAAACTCAGGTTGATATCATAAAAAAAGCACAAAGATACACATTCGAGAATAAAATGTTTCAAAAATCTCAACTTTGTCGGAATCATTGTGAAGGAGGAACCCCATTGTCCATGTAATTTCCATATAGAATTAGCTAAAGTCTCTCTGTCCCGACTCTTTAGCTCAATGAAAAGGATCTATCATGTACATGTAGTATGCAAAACAAAACTCAGATTTGGTGAAAGAATAAAATAACCATGACCTGAAATTAAAGTATATACAACACTTCAACCAACATTTTTTGAATTTTCGAATAATTTAGCCAATTGAAGGTATAGAGACTTCGAAAAATTGGCCTATCAAAATTGCCTAGTCTATTATATAGTTAAAACCGAAGCTGAGAGATTGTTTGCTCTAAAGCTCGCCACGTAGCACTTCTCTTAGCTCCATACTTGTCTCGTGGCATTATACTTGGCCTTGTGTTGCCACATGGCCCAATAACCTTATCAATTGTTTCTGTGTTGATATGCACCCACGTTATTTTCCACTGCTAATAATAGATAAAGTCTATATTTAAACATCTTTAAATGCTACAAAAAGATTTTATTTTATCTGGTGTAAAACTTAAGTCAAAGAAATTAATTGGTGTGGTTACATTTTATTTGGTGTTAACCTAATCCATGCATTATTGTCAATGCATTTTCGACACCACATTTCTTAGTTGAATCTATTAATATGGAATTATTATAAGTTGTCTATTTGTTGTGGTTACATTTTTATCTTGCATCATACATGTGAGAATCAACTTCCATGCTTACACATCAATCAACTTCCATACTTACACATCAGACAACGTATTAAGGAATATGCTATATGTACATTATTGCCCCATTTCATAACTGTTTATATTTCCGGAAGAATGATTTGTCTAACATTCACATTTTTATGGTGTCGTCGTTAGGTACTGGGAAAGCATACCATCATGTTTGATTAAAATTGCATCTCGATAGCTTTTGACGAACAAAATGTGACATCCTGAAATTCAAGCCCTTTGATGGAGGGATGAATGTTAATTTCGTCAATGCATTGTTGGTTGATCTCACTCGAAACTAATCACTCCTGAGATACTAACCTTGAAGGGAAATGTTAGTGAGGACAGAACTCGTGCGACTAAAGAACTTGACATGAGAAAACGACTTGGTCGTGAGACTTGCGTAAAGACGATCTTGTAGATATGCAGGCCGATTTCAGAGACAACTAGAAGTCGATTTGCGAATAGAAATAATGGGATGATGGGTGATTCCGTCTACTGTTATCAAACCCACGAATAACCCTATGCCGATCCTTGATAATCGTGTACTTTCGAATAAGAATCGATCCTTCACAATTTTATGTAGTCAAGGACATCCATGTGTCGAGAAGTCTTGAATGTAAATTGGCACAAGTCGGTTACACATGAGTCCTTGAAGCAGCATGTCAGTCTGAGTAAGAAAAAAATGGCATTTGAGCGAAATTGACAAAGCATATGAATCCAAGATTGGACTTCACATGTTCAAGAACATCCGGGATAGACTTTTGGACGATGCTTCCTCGACAGTTGATGATGCCAGTTGAATCGAGTATTTAGGAAAGAGATTTTCAGACTAAGGAAACGAGCTTACGAGGATGTGGGCCGGGCAAGAACAGCGTGGGCCTCACGCCCAAGGTGGGACAGCCATCGTGGAAGACCGAGACAAACAAGTGAGCCCGTTGGACACAACCGAACATTCACCCTTCCTAGCCCGTTATCTGAACTTGAGCCAATTCATGCCCAATAAATTCTCGAGCCCGTTCCTACCCATTTCCCAACCCATTTCCTCGACCCGCCTTTTATTTTCAACCCAAGGGCAATTTAGGAATTTTGCAAAGTAGAAATGACCATTTTGCTCCTAGATATTATTAGGAAGAGACAAAAGGAAGAGAGAGAAGATGAGGTCATGTGCATGGGAAGTTGAAGTAGCCATTAATGCCATTAATGAAGGATTTTTAGTAGCTCATTACACTCTCTCTCTCCCTCATCTTGATCACACAAAAATCGCAGCCCCTTCTCCCCTTGTTTTCCCTTGTCTTCCAGTTGTTTCTGCTTCTGACATTTCACCGAAATCTGAGTTATTCATTGCCTTTCCGTTGGAATCTATGCCTATGCCACCCATCGTTGTGCACAGGCAAGAGAATTCGTACAGATGGCATCGGCTGTTTGTTGAACAGAGCCGTTGGCAAATCTGTACGGTGGCTGAAAGCTGGCAGGTCGCTAACCGCCACTATTTTGCTTGTCTCTGCTTGTTTCGCATTTTCCTCCGTTTCTCTCCTATTTTGGCCAAACCACTGCCTATACTAGCCCCCAGCAACTCCCCCTCAACCCCCTAGAGTCGCTGGTCACCGACCACCAACTCGTCGGAGCTCCGACCAGCCACTTTCCTTCCCCTACAATGCTGTTTTCAGAGATTCAATGGGGAATCCGAGTTTAATTGAGTGTTATGTGTTAATTAAGCATGTTTTGCCTTAATTGCTTGACTAATGTGATTAATTGTTTTAATTAGTGATTTATTTAATTAATGTATTTAATCATTTAATTTTCGGAATTTATTTATTTAATTATTTTAATTTCTGGATTTAATTATTTAATTATTAAATTCTGAAATTTCACTATTGATGCACTGTTCATCCAAAATTAAAATGTGTAATTTCATGTGTCTTGATTTTATGAGGTGAATTGAATGTGTTATTGTATGAGCATTTGCATGAATTGTGGGATTTTCATAAAAATGGGAAAAAGGTGAATTGCCCAAGAGACACTGGAAATAGACCGTTTTTATGAGAAGTGGGTTGTGACAGTATGCCGGTGTGATCACTAAACTGAACTCACCGTCTCGGGAGAGTATCCCTTGACATCTTTTGGAAAGCGTCATCTTAGGAGAGTATCCCTTGATGTTTTTTGGTTATGTCGTCTCGAGAGAATATCCCTTGAAGTTCTTTGAGCATGCAGTCTCAGGAGAGTACCCCTTGACATCCTTTGGGGAAAGCCATCTTGGGAGAGTATCCCCTAACGTTGTTGCACTAATAGACACCGGTGCGAGTTCAATTGTGGCCCTGTGGAGTAGTAATAATTAAGACACGTGTGAATGCCAGAGTGTATGAGGTGATCACATCATTATTTAGGGCACACACACATGAATTAATAACGTACAGGGTGTGGCAATGGCAAGGTGAGATCGCTTGTGACGCGACTCGTATGTGATTGGTGAATTACATCATCTAACGGCCATGTGCATTGCGTGTATTGTGTTGATATATAACGTGCAAGGTATGGCATGTCATGCCCTGACTCTCGAGCTCGCGGCAACCCCATTTCACTTGAAATCTAACTATACGACGTCCCAGGTACTGTCGTCGACCAATTCATTTTATCTTGTAATTAAGCACATGCAGAAACGAACAACTCCCAAACCAAACAACAGGGATAGCAATAATAGCAATAGAGGAAAGACAAATAGTATTTTATATATCTGAAGGTTAGTTGGCACACCAGCAAATACATACACACCTTACTACAGGTGACAAGCTAAGGCCTACTCAAAAAGGGACCGGCTTAGTTAACCTAACCCTGTACAAGTGGGGGAAGGCTCGTCAAAAAGGAAATAGGCTACAGCTCCCTACTCATGGGCCTTAGAGGGATCGCTCTCTTCGATCCTCGAGTACTGCATCATTTAGGGTCTGAAAAGGTTAAGGTTAATCATGTGCATTGCGTGTATTGTGCTGATATATAACGTGCAAGGTATGGCATGTCATGCCCTGACTCTCGAGCTCGCGGCAACCCCATTTCACTTGAAATCTAACTATACGACGTCCCAGGTACTGTCGTTGAACAATTCATTTTATCTTGTAATTAAGCACATGCAGAAACAAACAACTCCCAAACCAAACAACAGGGATAGCAACAAGAGCAATAGAGGAAAGACAAATAGTATTTTATATATCTGAAGGTTAGCCGGCACACTAGCAAATACATACACACCTTACTACAGGTGACAAGCTAAGGCCTACTCAAAACGGGACTGGCTTTGTTAACCTAACCCTGTACAAGTGGGGGAAGGCTCGTCAAAAAGGAAATAGGCTATAGCTCCCTACTCACGGGCCTTAGAGGGATCGCTCTCTTCGATCCTCGAGTACTGCATCATTTAGGGTCTGAAAAGGTTAATCACGATGGGTTGAGATAAACTCAGCAAGTTAAAGTCCTAAGCCCTGGTTAGGAACTTCACTCGTATCGGGAGTTTAACATATAACCTAATTCAGCAATCAGCACAATGCAGAGAGAAACAAAAGCATAGGACAATTCAATAAGCAGACACGACCACAGGCGATCCTACCTGGCCTTGGCACACGTGACCTGCAAAAACTGCCATTTAACTCATCACAACATTAAGAGTATGCAAATAATCAAAGCATCTCACACAGCTTTCTCATGTCTCACACTCACACATACTCTGATTATTCGTCCTCTTTACCTCGAGGCATGGCGACGTCAAGGGCTCACTCCCAAGACGGCATTCCCGAAGGAGCATAGGACCCGCCCACTACCACAGCCCCACAACTAATAGAGGCTCGGGATCCGCCCACTACCGCAGTCCCACAAAGTTAACCCCTCCATGTCAGGCATTCGACCGAAGTCAAGCGACTCACTGGCTACGGCACAACCCCATAAGGATTAGCGGTCTTCCGGCAACACCGGGTTCCTCTCTTAATGTGATCATGCAACACATCATCAAGCAATCCATTTATATTTTTGCTCTGTCGTGAATGCAATATTGCTCATGCTCATGCGACATGCCATTCTAGATAACCTACGCAATATGTCATGTGATCTCACTCGACAATTCCAAAATCCAATTTCCAATCAGCATTCGATCATGCATTTCATCAATATTCACGAGTATAATTAATAATCAGCACTTCAATAAATCATAACGACTAAGAACATATCAAAATAAGCCAAAAATTAGCTTCTACATGAACAGTAATCCGTGAACAATGATTGTGAACAGTAAATTCAGCTGAAATTAAATAAATAAATAAAATTAACTATGGTTAACAAATTAATTTAACCATAGTTAATCTAACCAAACCATGATTAACTTTTAACTGTAGTTACTAACTATGGTCAATTAACTAACCCTAGTTAGCCTTAATTAATCACAAATACACAAATACACTAATTAACCCCTAAGCAAGATTAACCCCTAAACAAGGATTAGGAAGTTAACTTACTTGGATTGGAACTCTGGCGACACCAGCGCGTAGAGGGGAATGAGGGTTATGAGGGGTAAGCTCGGGGATGACAACAGATGACAAACGGTGGCCGAAACGGGCCAAAAACACTGCTGGTTACTGTTCACATGGAACTGACCAGCAGTGCACAAAAGGCCAAAATGGGCGGTCCGGGGCGACCAAGGGCGACCGGGGTGTGCGGCTGGCTTCCTAACTTCCAGGACTACACTTTGGGCGATGGTGGCAGCTCCGGTGATGGCAGCAAGGCTGTTTTCCGGCTGAAAAACAGTAAAGACAGCAAGAAACAGCAAAAATGGAAGAGAAAAGGAAGAGAAAAAGGGAGAGAGAGTGTGGCTGGGCTGGTGCACGAATTTTGGGGGAGAAAGAGGAGGGAGAAGGAGCTGCTAGAGACTTGGATAAGAGCCAAGGCAAGTGGGCAAGCCACTTGTTGAAGAACCAAACAAAACAAAGCAAAAACAAGCATAAACTAAGCCCACTTGGGCACAAAAGCAAAAGGCCAAAGAGAGAAGCCCATGGGCTGGAAAGAGAGGGGAACTTGGGCCAGCTTGGGCCCCTCTTGGGCTGAGCTGAATGGGTGCAAGGCCCATTGGGCCAGCGGTCTTGGGCCGGCCCACCCGCGGGCCCAAAATCCGATCCAATTCTTCCTTTTTCCGACTCTTCTGTATCCAACGGAAAATCCCAAAATAAATGAGGCGACGTCCAAGTATTTAGTCTTGATATCATTGAGAAGTTGATTCCTAAAATCGGATTAAAATCGGGCTAAAATTAGTCGATTTTCAAGATGTTACATAGCATATCGGGTAAGGTTGCATGCGAACCGACTTTTGATTGTTGGTTGACCCTGCCTGTTGTTTAATTGTTGACTACTGGTTGTTTGTTGTTGGGTTGAGTGCAAGGTGGTTCTGGAGAGATACCCCGGGTTGAGTTGGTGTACTAACTAAGGCTTAGGGGAAGAACTCACTAAGATTTTATCTTAACCTGTCGTGGTTAACCATTTTCAGGCCTTTAGAATGGCGCACTCACAGTGAAGAATCCTACTCCCACTCCACCAGTGATCGACTTGACAAAGCCAAGTCCGATGGGTTCGAGTGACCGTGGTGTTGAACTCGAGGGTTCATTTTGTATAGCTTGATTAGCGTAGTTTCTTTTTGGCCTGGCTTAGAGGATGGATCGGCCCCTTTTGTCGGGCTTGTAATTCGAAAGACGATCTTTCGTTGATTAATCCAGTAAGTTGTATAAATGAGTAGTTGAGGTTTCCACTGTTCATCCCTTTATCCCTGTTTGATTGTTTGATTGTCGGCTTGGACTGGGGATGGTTCGTCTTTCGCTTGGGCATATTGAAAGATTAAAATGAATGGTCATCGACGAGTCCTGGGACGTTACTTTCAATTGACCATGGTAAGGGGTTGTTGCATGCTCGAGGTTCCCAGCATGACACAAAATCTCCTTGTTTTGATACCCAAGCTACTCCAAACAGCAAAGGTTGAGCCAAGCTCAAGTTAGCCGCTTGATATGCACCCCTAATTAACTCTCTTTCTAAAATGCATAATCATTTGTGGGTACATACATATGGATGCAACTATTGCATCTTTCCATCATGATTAGTGTAACCAGCTTGTGGAAAGTGGTGAGGAGCTCTCTCTCTCTCTCTGCGCGTCAATTATTATATTATATTATTTTTCAAGTTTTTGGCCTACATGGCAAAAAATGCCCTCTCTCTCTCTCTCTAAATAATTTTTAAATTTTTTTTTGCATACATGGCCAAAAATGTCACATAGTTCACTACGCGTGAAGTTACCCGGAAGATTAGTTATAGTGATTTGCAAGGTAAACGAAATTTAGCGTGATTGATCAATTAAATAAAAGTCAATCTCGGCGAAAGTGACATTGAACACTTAAGTTGGAAAATGGTCCTCTCGCAGGGATGGAAAGACTTGTTTCGGATTGAAACTAATTTCACAGGTAGTTTTTAGAACTGCTATTCTTAACCATTTGATCTTGAATGCTTGATGTGACTGACAATTTTCATCATTTGAGAGGATTTTTCCAATCTAAATATTTTGCAAGATAGTAATCTTTATCTTTGATAAAAAAAAAATAAACGGATGGAGCATGTAAAAGAGGTTTATTTCTCACCCTATCTTTAAAGAAGGTAAAAAATATACATGACAAATTTAGTATGCACTAATTTCCATTAAATTCTCTTATTCTTCTGTTGGGAAAGTACTAGAATACGCCCAGACTATTCATATCGTTACTACTTCTATTTTCCAAAATACCTCTTTATATCTTAAAAAACACCAAGCACGCAAACGTTATCATCCAAACCGGTACCGGCAATACTCTAGTTCCCGGAAGCACTAAAACCTCCAAAGCTTAACCCCCTTCATCGACAACAATCCACCGCCCTCGAACTCCACTCTGCCCATCGCCTCCGGCCATCGTGTTCCGTCACTCCCCACAGCCTCCGACATCTTAGACACTTGGATTCAGAGTCTTTGGTCTTTGTTTTCTATTTTTTTTCCCTTTTTCTGCTCTCTCTCTCTCTCTCTCTCTCTCTCTCTCTCTCTCTCTCTCTCGTTATTGTGCAACCAAATAATGGTTTGATCCATTTTAAGGATAGTTACCTCGCAATTGGTACGTGGCATGTAAAAGCATGCAACCTTTTCGACTATGTGTTACATTCACGGTTCATTTGATCAGTTTAGTTATCTTCAAAGAGAACATACAAAGAAATTAATCCCCATTTCCCCACATTTTATGCATTCTTCCCATAAAAGCCTACATTTATTTCCAAGGTTACACCCATTTTCCTGATGAATGATGACCTAGCTTCGTCCATGTCCATGGCAAGAAGTTGATGAAGAAAAAGTATATGATAAAAAATTAATAGGGTATTGAAGTCACAAAGGGATATCATTTTCTTTTCCATGTAAAAAGAATGTTAGTTCTTATCTACGCTAATTATTCCCACATCATGAATATACCAAGACCATAAAGTGCAGAGGCCAACAGATTTGGAAAACTTCCGTGTAATTGCAGGACAATTGCCTGTACATCATGCATTACAGTCGATCAAGGACTTTTGGGGGCGGAAGCTGACCTGGCGCCATATTCACATTTCACGATTTTGCTTTGACAAAAAAAAAAAAAAACGTAGTTAGTGGAACAAAGGCAAATCGACCATGCCGATTAGCTCGAATCTGGATTAAATATAAACAATGCTTTGTTCGGCTTAGAAAAAGCAGAATGGAAGTCTGGCACCGGCCGAGAAAAGCTAACCCTTTTCAAGTTAACGAGCAGAACATAAGCAATTGCATTCTGCTTTTTTCTAGCCTAGGAAACGAGGAAGAGATTTCGCTCCAAAAACAAAACAGACAAAAAGATATAGAGGGAATCCATAATGCCTTAGAGGTCACAACAATGAGTACTAATCAGTGAATGCGAAACCGTCGACCATTGGTCATTGACCCTGACCTTGACCGCACTGCCCATTCATTAAGTTGCACCATTTTTCCTCGTCTCCAATATTTTCCAAGTATCATTAGTCATTGGACAGCGATCTTTTTTCATTAATTCTGGAGAAGACTTTTTTATCTGGCCATATATGCAACGGGAGCCGCTGTGATGGTGATGTACATACATCTGCGTGTATTTCGGGGTTAAATTATTGACTAGATACAATCCAATCACAATTAGTGTGAATTGGAGCCGATTATAGCTGTCACTCACGTGGGATTCACGCAAATCTCCCAAATTTCAGTGGCTATGATTACATGTGGTCCACGGGCCATGATCTCCCCAAGTAGTTCCCATGCTTTGGGCTGGATATTTGTGAGAAACCTGGCTGTCGAGATGTTTTCTTCAAGTCAATTAGTGCAATACCCATGCCTCTACTTTATAGAAAGTTCAAATGGTCATGACTTTGATACTTTGGAAGTTGATCCTAAAAATTGACATGTAAAATTATGCTCCTAATTGCAGTCGAGTCATATGTAAAAATTAACACTTGCATGAGATACTATCTTGTCAATGGAACTCTTGCTCCATTCAAAGAGAACAAGAGAAAAAAAAGGGAGAACAAGAGACAGAGGCAAAATCCTTGCTTTGAAAAATTGCTCCATGAGATGAATTTATGCTACTCATTACTTCCGATCTATAGTATCTCATATAAAGCAAACATTTGCGTCAAATGCAGAAAATTAGGTGACAAATATAGGTTTTTCTAGCTTCGTTAGCATGCCGTAAGGAGGACCGCCACTAATCCATCGTAGATGCAATTCTAACACGAGCCTCTTTCCTCTCACTTCATTTTATCCAAATTGAGGTGCTTCTATGAGAAGCCTAATATTTCTATGAAATGATAAAATATTTTAAATTTCTATTCGGGAAGTGTCGCGACCTAAAATTAATTTAATAATAGGTTTAGGGGTATTGTTAATTTCGGGCCGACGGCTCTTCATTAACTTGGACTCTCCCAAGCCCATACCCCGCGCAACGTTGGGTGTTCGTAAAAAATTTCAAATAAGGAGTCGCCACTAGTCTATTAAGGTCGACTAGAAACCAAGCGAGACATGGGAGTGTGTCTCACTATTTACGCAACCAGAGAATCTAGGGTCGGGGACTTGATTACGTTAGTCATGTGACTAACGCCCTTTCGGTACCTAATTTAATTGTGTGTCAACTAAAGACATGGCAACACATTCAAAAAACCTATTGTAGAGCCTTAAAGGCTTATTCAATTTTGATCTTTTTTCTTTTCTAAGGGTTTTCTGAATTTTTGCAATTTTTTCTGATTTTTCTGAATTTTTTCTGAATTTTTGTTCTTTTTAATATTTTTTAATATTTTCGAATTTTCTGAAATTAAAGAAAACAAGCTTTTAAGGTTTTTGCAAATTTTTGGCTTTTCTGGAATGTAAAAACATTTATTAATGTTTCTTTTGGAATTTTCTAATTTTTTTCTAATTTTTTTTGGAATTTTTGAATATTGGAAAAAAGAAATAAAGTAAAATGAATTAAATTAAAATTTTAAAACCTTTCTGCAATTAAATTTTTTTTTTAATTTTTAATGATTTTCGAAAAGAAAATTTTAATATTTTCTTAATATTTCTTAATATTTAATTTTTTTTGCATTTTTGGATTTTTTTTTAATTAATCAAAAAGTAATTCGGACCAGGTCGGGAGACCCGGCCCTACTAAACCGACCCGGCCCCTATCGGGCCGGGCCGGAACAACGACCGGGCTGGCCGAACGGCCCGGTCAAAAATCTTTTAAAATGGCCCATTAATAACAAAGTAAAATAGCCCATTAACAAAAGAAAATAAAATGGCCCATTTCATCTATTTACAAAATTCGCCCAAATAACAGTCTAGGCCCATTCGCAAAAATAGAGTCAGCCCAACCGAAACCAGCACAGCCCACAATTTAATTGAGACTTAAATAAAGACAAGCCCACAGAACAAATTAAATATAAACCCGGCCCGGTCCACTTCTACTAACCCAATAACCTAACCCTACCCGTTTGTACCTTACCCGACCCGGATGTTGACCCGGATCGCAGCTGCTGCTCCTCTCCTCTGCGGCGCTGATGGGGACGGCCGGGCGTGTCCCTGCCCGGCCACGGCGACGGGCGGCGACCGGCGTGAGACCAGCAGCCGGGGCGACGAAGCGGCGAGCGGCTTGACAGCAGTCGGCAGCAGGGGCAGCGTGAGGTCTAGGCGGCCCGTGAGTGGCAGGATCGTCGTGCGTCAGGGCGGCTTCAGGCGCGGATGGCGGCGAGAGCGGCTTGCTGGTCACCAGCAGGCCTCGTCGTCTGTTGATGAACGGCGGCGGCGTCGCGAGACCGGTCGACGGGACAACGACGTTCGGGCCGTGACTGTCTTCCTCGCGGCTCCGTCTCTCTTCATCAGATCGGTTCTCCTTTTGCGCGCTCGGCTTCTATCTCTCGGATCTGCCCGGCTCTCTCCCGGTTGCTTCCTCAGAAACCCAGTAAAACCTGCATCCCGTTTTTCCCTTCAAAAACCCAGAAAACCAGCCTTCT
This sequence comes from Corymbia citriodora subsp. variegata, assembly GCA_014858505.1. Taxonomy (NCBI): domain Eukaryota; kingdom Viridiplantae; phylum Streptophyta; class Magnoliopsida; order Myrtales; family Myrtaceae; genus Corymbia; species Corymbia citriodora. Next base: position 81,695 of record MU089753.1, read on the forward strand.
GCCTTCACCGATTCTTCTCTCTCCTCTCTCTCAGATCTGGTTCTCTCAGATCTATTCTCCTCGAAGCTCACTCTCTGCTCCTTCCTTAGATCTGGTTCGGCCTTGCGCTTTCCTCTCCGAGAACCAAAAAACCGGTGCCTCTTTTCTCTTATGTTCTCTAGTTTTCTCCTTTTCCAAATCTGGTTTTTCTTCCTTTGCTCGTCCACGAATCCACGAACTTCTGGTAGAAAGCGACCAGGGTCTTGACGATGCCTTGGCGAATGGCGTAGATCTGTGAGGTGTGGCCGCCGCCCTTGACCCGGGTCCTCACATCGATGCCGGCGAAGTGGTAGCGGCCGAGGAGGAGGATGGGCTCGTAGGCTATGAAGCCGAGGCTCTCGTCTCCGTGGTGGATCGGGCTCTCGTCTCCACGGTGAAGGGTCGCCCGAGCGGCGTCGTTGCCTTCCTTCGCTCTCGGATTTTTTTTCGTGTTCTCCTCCGCCGCTGTCCCTATGCACGTGAATCACCATTCGAACGGCCTCCGGTGTCCGTCTCCGTCTTCGTCCGAAGATTCCCGTAGATGTCGATGTTAACTGCCTTGGAGAAGGAGGTGTTCGATGGGGGGATTGGGCGGCCGTCGGAGAGAATGCCGACCACCAGCAGGTCCAAGAGGAGTTGGAGATTGTCGGGACCAGGAAACTGACGTCGAAAAATTGCCGCGGAGCGGCCCTCGGCAGCGGCCAGAAGCCGTCGCTCGGAGAAAGCCCCCCTACTCCTTGTCGATCCCTGCTCCTCAACCGTTTCTCTCGCCCCTCCTCTCTCCGCGTGACAGCGCAGCAAGGGAAGATTCCCTTGCTGGCGTCACGCGGATGACGTCATCGTGGTGCATCCGAACGGCGTCGTCGAGCGCCGCTGCTGCATTTTTCTGCGTGTGTGCGTGTGTTTTAGAATGAACGGGCCAAAGAAGAATATGGGCTGTGCCGCGAAAATAGAGGGAGATGAGCTGGGCCAAAGAGAAAAAGAAAAAAAAAACTGGGAGAGAAAGAGTGTGGGCTGGGCTAAACCAGCCCACTTGAACTTCATTCCTTTTTCATTTCTTTTTTTTTTTATAGATTAAATATATTTTTTTTCTAGAAATTACTACGTATTTATATAAGTAAAATAAACAGGCGATTAAAATAAAACAAACAAAAATTCGGATGTCAACAGCTGCCCCTCTTTGAAAGGGAGCTCGAAGAGGTTCATTTCAAAGACTAGGTGACACCCGACTTTTATCGACGAGCCATGGAAGCGTGGATTTATTCCATTCATCTTCTTTTTCTTTTTTCTTCATCATTTTTTTCTTTCCTTTTCTTTCCTTTTTTTTTTGTTTTGTTTTTTGTTTTGTTTTTTTTTGTTTTTTTGTTTTTTTTTTTTGAGGTTTTGGCTCGTGCAAACGAGTTTCAACCCAGTTAGTAAAGTCTCACCGTGTAACAACGGATTTCGACTATGTTAGTGGAGTCTTGCCGTATAAGAACGAGCTTCGACTGAGTTAGTAAAGTCTCATCGTGTAAGAACGGGTTTCGACTGGATTAGTAAAGTCTTACCGTGTAAGAACGGGTTTCGACTTGAAATGGGGTCTCACCGTGTAAAAACGGGTTTCGACAAGGAATGCATGGTTTAAGGGAGACCCATGAACTGTGTGGTTTTAAGGAAGACCCACAAACCATTTTAGAAATTGCATGGTTTTTCGGTTGACCATGAACCATGTGGTTTAAGGAGAACCCACGAACCCTTTTAGAAATTGCATGGTTTTTCGGTTGACCATGAGCCACGTGGTTTAAGGAGGATCCACGAACCATGTGGTTTTAAGGAAGACCCACAAACCCTATGAAAATCGCATGGTTTTCTGGTTGACCATGAACCATGTGGTTTAAGGAGGACCCACGAACCATGTGGTTTTAAGGAAGACCCACAAACCCTATGAAAATTGCATGGTTTTCCGGTTGACCATGAACCATGTGGTTTAAGGAAGACCCACGAACCATTTTAGAAATTGCATGGTTTTCCGGTTGACCATGAACCATGTGGTTTAAGGAGGACCCACGAACCATTTTAGAAATTGCATGGTTTTCCGGTTGACCATGAACCATGTGGTTTAAGGAGGACCCACGAACCATGTGGTTTTAAGGAAGACCCACAAACCCTATGAAAATCGCATGGTTTTCCGGTTGACCATGAACCATGTGGTTTAAGGAGGACCCACGAACCATTTTGGAAATTGCATGGTTTTCCGGTTGACCATGAACCATGTGGAAAATGCATGGTTTTAGGTTGACCATGAACCATTGAAATTGCATGGTTTTAGGTTGACCATGAACCTTTGGAAATTGTACGGCTTCATTGAGTGAACCTGTCAAATTCAACTTACACAAATGTCATTAGAGACAATATCAGAAAAAATGCATTGGCAATGTTGTGGCATCAATTGCATGAGCAAATCAAGCTAAGTCCGATCAAATTGAAAACATTTGATTTTTTGATTTTTTGTACCGCAAAATCGTCATCAAACTTGGAAGGTATCATTAATCATCAAATTCCTCTACGAGGAAAATCATGTCAGAATGATCCTATTCATGAAAGAGGTTCATTAAGCATGCCAAGCAAGAGCTCCTTAGTTAGAAAGGGCTTATCACGCACTCTCAAGAGGGGCTATTTGATCCCATCCATTCATGTGGGAAGTAATTTTGATCACTCAATCCACCTCACATCTCTAGTGTCGAAAGATTTGAGAATCATTCGCAATAAATACATCTTGACCAATCCAAAAGGTCTTTCAGAAGGATCATAATGTGGGTTTGGTCATGGTTTTAGCAATGGATAAGCATCATTGGCTATAAAATGAAATAATTATTTGCCAACATCTTCGCCAGGTTTACAAGTCAAGAAACCTTAAGATGAGATAAGACAACCTTGCCCCCACCTCTTCGAGCGGTAGCTTCTTTGGAAAATCCTTATTCTCGCTTGAATCATCCCAATCTGAAGAGACTTCGAGAAGAGTTGTAATGTTGGTTTGGTTATGGCTTGAAAGGCTCAGAATTTTTCACAAAAAGGGATTTAAAAGTTGGTGATAGTCATGGCATCATGGTCATATCACTTAATCTTTTGAAAGCACCTAACTTTTGAAATCTGAATTGTCTCGAAAGTCCATTGAGTAATCGAATAAGAGCTTTGCCTTTCTCAATTTTGCATTTGCAATGATTTTCTTTTCAATGCGAACATTTTGAATTTAACAACCTTTTTTCTCTTTCTTTTTTTCTTTCTTTCTTTTTTTTTTACGGGCATTGGCCTTGCTTTTACCAGGCACACTGCTTTTTCATGCCCCTTAATTTTCATTGGACTTTTGCTCTTTTGAACTCTTTGAGCTTTTAGGACTTTCAAGAGTTTTTTTTTTTTTTGACATTTTCACATAAGTGCCGATTGCCTTGGTTAATCATGTGCCTTGCCCCAATATGAGGAGATAATCACCACTTGGGTTTCAGAAATGAACAATCAGGCTCAACTTGGTTTAAGCAAAGGGTATTAGTGTTTGGGTAGTGAAAGAAATGCTCTTCTTCACCTTGGGATGTTTCAAGATTTCATAAGAATTCATCTGAAATTACCACAAAAAGATTGATGCAAGTGAAAGCAAAGAAGCCTTTCCCATCTTTTCATCATGTGATATCAATCAAAACCTCCAAACTTGCCCCATTGTGGGGTGGTTCTTGACAGGGATATTTTTGACTTCTTCGCATTTAAGGCTCAAAGGGGCTGACTATGGTCACCTGCAATGTATAAGATAGAGAAAATGAACGCCTCTTTTCATTTTGGTCCATGTACAATTGCGAATGAGTCCTTTGTCCTTAAACGACATAGGTCTTCTTTTTTCGCTCAATTCTCACGGTGTTTGAAGGATGTGATTGGAAATGGCTTGCCTTTCCTCATCCTAAACAATCCTTGGTTGGCATGATTAACATCTCAATTTCATTTGGTCAAGATCATCTAAGTAGATTAATCTCCATGAGGAATTTTGATGCAAAATGAGTGATCCATCAAGCAGACATACAATTTTAAGATAAAAAACAATGCTCAGAAACCTTGTGAAAAGTTTGCTTTCTTCAATTTTTATCTTTTTTTTTATCTTTTTATTTGCTCCAAGTAAAATGATGAATTTTTTTTTGATGAAAATTCTCAATTTTTCTTTTTGATTTTGAGAATAAGGGTACTTACCTGTAACATGGTAACCTAGTAACCTGTAAAGAATAGGAAGGAAAGTGTTAGTGCCAGAATTTTCCAGGATTGGTGAATTAGAAACGATACACTATTACCCTTCACTCACATTTATCGCTCAAGTACCAACATCATCCTCTTGGATATTTGGCAACCCCAAATTGCCCTTCACTTGCAATTTTACATTTGATGTTTCCCTATCAAAGGAAAAATGGATCATTTTAGAGACAACATCAACATGAGCAATTGGAATCGATACAATTTACCCTTCATGTGCTTTTGCTTTTCAGGTGTGAGCATTTATACTGTGACATTTGAGGGTATTACTTATTGGATGCTTTGCCCCATTTATCGCCTGTGAAGAAAATTATTAGGCATGTTATTTCCACACTCAATTGGAAATCATTTAGGAACAAAATACATCCTTTACACCAAAATGGGTAATTGAGCTTTAACGTGCTTCTTTGGTGGAAGACACTATTCCCGCAGTTAATGCGCATATTTTCCTACAAAAGATGGGACATGTTATTTGCATTCCAACATTGAATTGGACTAATTTAAGAATGATACATCCTTTTGGCATTGAATTGATTGACTCCATTTCATCATGCTTCATGGGTGTGATTTACTATGTCTTGAGTGACTTGTGTTGATGATCGCCTTGCGACAAAAGAAAATGAATTGTGTCATTTCCCTACTTAATTAGGGCTCAATTTAGGAACGATACATCCTTTTGTAATGAATTTTTGCCCCAACACGCGCCATTGGTGAGGAAGAAGAGATATTGCCCCAGAGTCAAATGCTGCTCCAATGTCTTTTACATTAAGACATGTAATTAAGCTTCACCAAATCTTGCTCTGGCACATGTTGAAATCTTGTGCCCTGTCATGCTCATTTGATGAGCTTTTGTTTCATTCAAATTTACCGGCTCAACATCCCAAGGCATCTTGTGCCCTGTCTTGTGCCTTGTTATGCTCATTTGATGGGCTTTTGTTTCATTCAAATTTACCCTGCATCAAAGAAAAGGACGTGTCATTTCCTTATACTAAAGTGTATCAAATTTAGGAACGAAATACACCCTTTTTCAAAGTCAGATGGCTCAACATCCCAAGGCATCTTTTGTAGAGAAAGGGGAAATATTGCGCCAATGCTCAAATGTGCGCCTTGTGAAGTTAGAATAACTTTGCCACACATAGCTCTATCATGTTGGATCAGTGAATATTCGTCTCGTTCGAATTTTTCATCGCTGATGATCAACTAGGTTTAAGAATGCCTCATTGCCTTGTTCAAACATTATAAAACTTCGTGCTCCAAACCATCTTCTTTTTGAATACTTAGCAATTCCCTTCCTTTGTCTCATCATGCAAAGCAATCGACGGACTGGTTTGATATTTGAAGGTTTTGCCTCATTTCCTCATGAAAAAGTAGATAACAAAGCTGCATTTTGCATCACAAATCATGAGGGCTGCATTGATAGTCTCCAAACAAAGTTGTCACCGAAGGAGTTTAAAACCAGATTTTGTGTTTCTTGACTACACAACAAGGCTGAATAGGGAATGCTTCAAGTCTTCATGACTTCGATATCTCTTAGCAAAGCGGCTTCATATGGTTAATCTTCCCCATGACATAGTTCGAAGCAACACACAAATCTATTAGATGCATTAGTGATACCAATTCACGAGCAAGTGAGTCATCAATGGATAAAGTTTGTCAAAAGTCTAGTGATGGTGGCATCCGACCTCCAAATAAAGGAACTTCTTGGAACAGAACTTGGCTTCATTTAGCCTCCGTGGAAGATTGGCACCAGCAAAGCTTCAACACATGCTTGAGGCACTTCGAGTTCTCATCAAGGATTGATTTTCAGTTTCAAAGAGTGAGGAATCATGAACCTCCCATGTAATATATTCTTTAATGATCGCTTCTCGATTGATAGCACTAATCTGAGTATATTCATTTCCATCTATGGGAAAATCATCTCAGTACATTGACCCTCTAGAAGTGGACGTTATGGTTGGCAACTACCATTCAAGAGGACACCGGATTTGTAATTGCACTAATCTTCTCCCGACCATCGGAACTTTTCCAACAATCATGTGTAAGATCATGAAGATAAAAGCCCAAAAATCCAGCAAACTATACCGAGTAATATTAGTGTGTAATGACTTTATCCAAATTCTAAATAGAACTAGTGAGAAAAATTCTTCTCTCATCGGGGATGTCAGCATTGGATTGCATCTCAAAAGCTCCGTTCTTTGATGAGGCACGGTGCTGTCTTAAGGCTTGAACAAGCTATGAGTCTCTGAGGCAATGAACTCCCGTCACAAGAAACTGATCAAATACAATCTAGTCAGTGATCTTTCCAACCCTTAATGCTATATATCTAATAGCTTCAAAGATTTGGGACATGATAGAAGGCGATGCGTCAAAAGTGTCGTTTGAATTCATGAGTGCGAGTTTCCGAAGAAATCAATATCAAAATTGGACTCTCATTTTTTTGGATTCCAAGATCAAGACTTGTGAGAGTATTTGCTTGTGATCAGATTCGAATACCAATGTCAAAATTGTTTAGTTCTCTCCTGCAGGAACATGTATGAACAAATCAATTTCAAAATAAATTAATTCCATTGGAACGATCACAACTTTACCATCCCAGGTTATCTTTCTTGTGGTTCCCTGCAAAGGACGAACAATGAGGAACATAATACACTGACTTTCAAAAACTCATGGAAATTCAATAGAATACACCAACTTCCGAATTGCCTTCGAAGTCAAAGGATGTTTGAAAAATTTAAATTTCTTTACCCAAAAAGAATGAGTCACTTAGGTTCATGATCAACTTGGAACCGAAAAGATCATCCATAAAAAAGAATAAAGACACAAGGAAATACAATACATTCCTATGAGTAACAAAAATTCTCATCCTAAACTTAAAGTTCACTTCTTGGCACGGTCAAGTGATAAAAGTTGAAAGAATAGTCATCACATATCCTGCAAGAAGAAGAAATAATGTCAGTATGTGAATGAGGAAATGATCCTCCAATGACATCGCCTCTTACAATGAAATCGAGGCGATGACACATGCCCCAGAATTCCTATTACAGGATTTCGGTACTTTGCCAAGATTTGATTGTAAGAGGAGACATTATTGAAAGATCAATCTACGATTATCAATCGAATGCCCACTCTATTCCCAAAAGTTTCATATGCATAATGTGGCATTAATTTTGAAAGACTGATTTGTGTTTTCACTTTTGCCAAAATGAGGTGATTTTTTTTTTATTTTGAGAAATCTATATACAAAATGTGATTTGAATTTTCAATCCCAAAATGTGAGGAAAAAAATCTGATTAAAAATGTGCTTTCAATTTTTTTTTTCGCCCCAAAACATAATCATGAATTGGAAGAACTTTTTGACAAGATGTGATTTTAAGCCCATGAATGGAAACTTTGACAAAATCATCCGTTGTGCAGGGCTAAATTAATGATTTTTGAAATTGACACTGAATGTTTACTTGTGAAGAGTAATTGCCAATTTTCCCAATTAGAAGCCTACACTGAGGGCATTCGATTGATTTTCGCAAATTCCAAAAATGAAAGTTTCAATAAAAAATGAATAAGTAAAAGGAGAAATCATACTTACTATTGGCGATGGTTTTTTCTTTTTCCATTTTTTCTTTTTTCAATCACATAGACATGCGCATGAGACCGTGGGTCGATTTCTATTCTAGACGGCTCAAATGAAGCCACGGGATTACCGGACTGAACCGACATGATCGCAGTTGGGTCGGGGTTCCCATGACTCCGGCTTTGTCAAAGAGTCGACCCGTGCTGCATGTTTGCAAGCCGGGGTGGAAGCTCTCGACGTCAGAAGAATTTCGGAATTGAGATGGGCAACTCGTACTACATGATGGTAGTCGGAGTGGTATTCATCTCAACACCATCCTAAGTGATCCTAATGCGGCCCAGGTCCGGCTGCAGGTTGTGTGTGCTAAAGTGTAGTGCCATGTAAGGAAGACATGCATAACAATTTATATAGCAACCAACACTTCAAAAATTTAACTATACACTCATTCACATTCGCCACCCTACAAAACAAAGTGTTAGCAAACACTCCACCCCTTATTACTCTAATCCTGCACCAACATTTAACACGAGGTTAGTGGACTAACCTCACCTTCTCGAATGCGCTGCCAAAAAAATACATTAAATAGCACACAATCAAGCAAATTAGGCCTAAGTCCTCTAAGGTTTAGAACCAGTTCCCCAGCGGAGTCGCCAAGCTGTCGCGACCTAAAATTAATTTAATAATAGGTTTAGGGGTACTGTTAATTTCAGGCCGACGGCTCTTCATTAACTTGGGCTCTCCCAAGCCCATACCCCGCGCGACGTTGTGTGTTCGTAAAAAATTTCAAATAAGGAGTCGCCACTAGTCTATTAAGGTCGACTAGAAACCAAGCGAGACATGGGAGCGTGTCTCACTATTTACGCAATCAGAGAGTCTAGGGTCGGGGACTTGATGACGTTAGTCATGTGACTAACGCCCTTTCGGTACCTAACTTAATTGTGTGTCAACTAAAGACATGGCAACACATTCAAAAAACCTATTGTAGAGCCTTAAAGGCTTATTCAATTTTGATCTTTTTTCTTTTCTAAGGGTTTTCTGAATTTTTGCAAATTTTTCTGATTTTTCTGAATTTTTTCTGAATTTTTGTGCTTTTTAATATTTTTTTAATATTTTTTAATATTTTCGAATTTTCTGAAATTAAAGAAAACAAGCTTTTAAGGTTTTTGCAAATTTTTGGCTTTTCTGGAATGTAAAAACATTTATTAATGTTTCTTTTGGAATTTTCTAATTTTTTTCTTTTTTTTTGGAATTTTTGAATATTCGAAAAAAGAAATAAAGTAAAATGAATTAAATTAAAATTTTAAAACCTTTCTGAAATTTTTTTTTTAATTTTTAATGATTTTCGAAAAGAAAATTTTAATATTTTCTTAATATTTTTTAATATTTAATTTTTTTTTCGCATTTTTGGATTTTTTTAAATTAATTAAAAAGTAATTCGGACCGGGTCGGGAGACCCGGCCCTACTAAACCGACCCCGCCCCTATCGGGCCGGGCCGTGATCGGGCTGGCCGAACGGCCCGGTCAAAAATCTTTTAAAATGGCCCATTAATAACAGAAAGTAAACTAGCCCATTAACAAAAGAAAATAAAATGGCCCATTTCATCTATTTACAAAATTCGCCCAAATAACAGTCTAGGCCCATTCGCAAAAATAGAGTCAGCCCAACCAAAACCAGCACAGCCCACAATTTAGTTGAGACTTAAATAAAGACAAGCCCACAGAACAAATTAAATATAAACCCGGCCCGGTCCACTTCTACTAACCCAATAACCTAACCCTACCCGTTTGTACCTTACCCGACCCGGCTGTTGACCCGGATCGCAGCTGCTGCTCCTCTCCTCTGCGGTGCTGATGGGGACGGCCGGGCGTGTCCCTGCCCGGCCACGGCGACGGGTGGCGACCGGCGTGAGACCGGCAGCCGGGGCGACGAAGCGGCGAGCGGCTTGACAGCAGTCGGCGGCAGGGGCAGCGTGAGGTCTAGGCGGCCCGTGAGCGGCGGGATCGTCGTGCGTCAGGGCGGCTTCAGGCGCGGATGGCGGCGAGAGCGGCTTGCTGGTGACCAGCAGGCCTCATCGTCTGTTGATGAACAGCGGCGGCGTCGCGAGACCGATCGACGGGACAACGACATTCGGGCCGTGACTGTCTTCCTCGCGGCTCCGTCTCTCTTCATCAAATCTGTTCTCCTTTTGCGCGCTCGGCTTCTATCTCTCGGATCTGCCCAGCTCTCTCCCGGTTGCTTCCTCAGAAACCCAGTAAAACCTGCATCCCGTTTTTCCCTTCAAAAACCCAGAAAACCAGCCTTCTGCCTTCACCGATTCTTCCCTCTCCTCTCTCTCAGATCTGGTTCTCTCAGATCTATTCTCCTCGAAGCTCACTCTCTGCTCCTTCCTTAGATCTGGTTCGGCCTTGCGCTTTCCTCTCCGAGAACCAAAAAACCGGCGCCTCTTTTCTCTTATGTTCTCTAGTTTTCTCCTTTTCCAGATCTGGTTTTTCTTCCTTTGCTCGTCCACGAATCCACGAACTTCTGGTAGAAAGCGACCAGGGTCTTGACTATGCCTTGGCGAATGGCGTAGATCTGTGAGGTGTGGCCGCCGCCCTTGACCCGGGTCCTCACGTCGATGCCAGCGAAGTGGTAGCGGCCGAGGAGGAGGATGGGCTCGTAGGCTATGAAGCCGAGGCTCTCGTCTCCATGGTGGATCGGGCTCTCGTCTCCACGGTGAAGGGTCGCCCGAGCGGCGTCGTTGCCTTCCTTCGCTCTCGGATTTTTTTTCGTGTTCTCCTCCGCCGCTGTCCCTATGCACGTGAATCACCGTTCGAACGGCCTCCGGTGTCCGTCTCCGTCTTCGTCCGAAGATTCCCGTAGATGTTGATGTTAACTGCCTTGGAGAAGGAGGTGTTCGATGGGGGGATTGGGCGGCCGTCGGAGAGAATGCCGACCACCAGCAGGTCCAAGAGGAGTTGGAGAATATCGGGACCAGGAAACCGACGTCGAAAAATTGCCGCAGAGCGGCCCTCGGCAGCGGCCAGAAGCCGTCGCTCGGAGAAAGCCCCCCTACTCCTCGTCGATCCCTGCTCCTCAACCATTTCTCTCACCCCTCCTCTCTCCGCGTGACAGCGCAGCAAGGGAAGATTCCCTTGCTGGCGTCACGCGGATGACGTCATCGTGGTGCGTCCGAACGGCGTCGTCGAGCGCCGCTGCTGCATTTTTCTGCGTGTGTGCGTGTTTTAGAATGAACAGGCCAAAGAAGAATATGGGCTGGGCCGCGAAAATAGAGGGAGATGAGCTGGGCCAAAGAGAAAAAGAAAAAAAAAACTGGGAGAGAAAGAGTGTGGGCTGGGCTAAACCAGCCCACTTGAACTTCATTCCTTTTTCATTTCTTTTTTTTTATAGATTAAATATATTTTTTTTCTAGAAATTACTACGTATTTATATAAGTAAAATAAACAGGCGATTAAAATAAAACAAACAAAAATTCGGGTGTCAACAAAAAGCATAATCAATGATGATTTCATTCCGATCCCAAATTTCATTACAATATGTAATGGAATTCTCAGTATTCCGAAGGTTTGTGATCTTTTCTTGGGTTTGTGCCTCTTCAGGGGCAATAAGTTCTTTGGGAATAAGCACAACATCAAATTCTTCTAGAGCAGATTGCACAAGTAAATGTGCAAATGCGACATTGCACGTAGATAATAGGCAAACATAGGACCATCTACAGGATGCATCCACTAGTACCATAAAATATCAAAATGGTCCACTTGATGGTTGTATTGGTCCACAAATATCACCCTGAATTCTTTGCAGGAATAAAAGGGATTCAAGATTAACCTTCGTTATAGAAGGTTTAATAATGAGTTTTCCTTGTGAGCAAGTTTCACAATTATAATCTTTGGACAACAATACCTTTGTATCCTTTAAAATGTGTCTTTTTGTAATATGAATTATTCTACGAATCATTGAAGCGGCAGGATGACCAAGGCGATTATGCCATAACCCAAACCGATCAAGGTTTACAGTCTCCAAGACATAGTAGCATAGATTTCAATAGCCTTAATCATGACACAATACAAACCCATAAAAGAAGTTTCTAGCCTCTCATGGATGGTTTTCAGGCCCATTTTATAAGAGGTAATGCCATTATATTCCTTATTTTGTTTATAAATAGTTTCAACATGGTACCCATTATGGCATACATCTTTGAAGCTAAGCATATTCTTTTTTAATCTACTGCTTAGAAACGCATCCTCAATATGTAGGATGGTGCCATTTGGCAAAACAATTGTGGCATTTCCGAAACTATCAATAATTGGAATAGAACCTAATGTTTTATGGACATATGCCTTATGCAATGTCATACTCGAGAAAAAGTATTTGCTACAAAATATGGTATGCGTTGATGCACTATCAAATAAACAAATATCTTTCTTTTTCTCGGTATTTTTCATTTGCTTTTATGTTGACAACTTCAGGTGTCAAGTATCATAAAATTTGCTATTAGTTATGGGGTCAATTAAAATCTGTAGATAATAGACAGAAGGTTCATAAGTAAATAATAAAAGATAATACATTTAAAGAAAAGCAACTATAAAAAAAATTATTATAATCATAAAATTCGAAGTCCAAGTTGTCATTCATCAGTCTGATGCCTCATCAAATAATCAAAGGTCCTTAAAGAAATCAAAGACATCTAGGGATGCATTTGCTACTTCAGGAGCAAAAGAAGTCCCGCCAATAGAGATGTTGTTGGCTTCAATGATAATTATGGCAGTAGAATTGATTTCAATGGTGTGAGATTCATCATGTTTGCCCATATTTTTTAAAAATACTTGGTATAAATCAATAAAGTGCTTTGGCGTACAACAAATATGTGACCAATGCTCACTCATACACAGCGATGGCAAATACTTTCATTAGCCACCTTCTTATGCTTCTTTTCTTTATCATAATTTGGGTCAAAGTTAGATTTCTTAGGGCAATTAAATTTCCTACCATCCCTTTGAAAATTATACTATTGCCTACTCTTATAACCCTTAATATGGTCAGTATTTTTCTTAAAGTTGGCATGTGCTTCAGGCAATGCTTTTGAGCTAGCAGGTCTTAGATCATGATTTTTGAGCAGCAATTCACTAGTTTGCTCAATTGTAAGGAGCATAGAAATTAATTCAGAATATGTGGCAAATTGACGTTGCCGGTATTACTGTTGCAATACAATATTCGAAGCATGGAAGGTGAAGAAAGTTTTCTCTAATAGCTTCGCATTAGTGAGCTTGATACCGCATAACTCAAGTCGAGAAATGACATCAAATAAAGCAGAGTTATAGTCAGACACTGATTTAAAATCTTGTAGTCTGAGATTTTACCAGTCATATTGTGCTTAAGGGATGATAACAGTTGTGATATGATCATATCTATCCTTCAACCTCTTCCACAGGGTCTGAGGGTCTCGAATGGATAAATATTGAGTCTGTAGGCTCTCATGCAAATGACGACGAATAAAAATCAATGCATTTGCTTTATCCTTTGAGTTTGAGGTTCTATCTTCTGCAATTGCTTTAGCGAGACCTTGCCCTTGTAGGTGCATTTCCATGTCTAGGCACCAAGATAGATAATTATTTCCACTCACTTCAAAGATGTGGAATTTGGGCTTTTCAATATTTGCCATAATTCTTGCAAAACAAAAATCCTTAAATTAATTAGAAGAATTTCCAAATATCCATCGCCACTTCAGGAGTAGAAGGATACTTTTAGAATTGAAATTGGTTTAAGGCTATGGGGGAAAAGTAAAGAATTGATAGAAGAAGATGAAACAAAGGAAAAACACCTACCTTGCAAAATTACTTACTTAGTTGGTAGATCTTCGTACTGATAACGTGTTGTAAAATATCGCTTCGCAAGTATATAAAAGAGAGAACAGAGGGAGATTAAGTAGAGAAAGCAAATGACACCAAAGATAGTAGAAAGAAGCCAGAAGCAAAAACTTTATTTCTCACTATTTGTGCTCCTATTTATAAGGATGCACTTATCATGAATATCAATGTATCTGATAATACATATATTGGATAGGGAGATGAACATTCATCGGATAGGGAGATGCACTTAGAACGTAGGATACATGTATTGGATAGGGAGATGAACATTCATCGGATAGGGAGATGTACTTAAAACGTAAAATATATGTATTGGATAGAGAGATGAACATTTATCGGATAGAGAGATGTATTCAAAATGTATGATACAAATGTACCATAATAAGCACATGAATATAATGAATATTCATACATGTATTTCATAACAGCTCATTATTTATTGAATGTTGAATCATTTTCCGTATTATCAACGTTGGACAAGTATGATTTCGATGTTTTTAATGCTGGGGGTTGCAAATGGTGAGTTTTTTATTTCTTTTTTCCTTTTCCCTTCCAAACATATTTTCATATAACTAGATCCTCATTTATTGGAACCGCAACTTTAATGCTTAATCAATCAATACCTAATTAAACGTTTAATTTTTCTTTTTCAGGAGGCTATCTCTTTACCCTAAAGGAAACAAAGATCATAATGGATCGGGATATATTTCCCTCTATTTGTCAATCGAGGAGTTTCCTCCCAATTAGATGACGGTTCATGTCAACTACAAGCTTTTTGTGCATGACAAGCTACATAACAAGTACTTCATCATGCAAGGTTGATAAACACATTATTCATAATCAATGTTTATAAAGTCATGATTCCAATTACATCATCATTGTTTAGAATTAACAACAGAGTTATTCCAATTTGTGGAAATCTCTGTAGATGCTGATGAGGCGATAAGCACCTTCGACCACTCGAAGAAACAACGCGGGTTTCCTCGGTTTCTTTCTCGGAAAGAATTCAAAAAAACCTTCAAGTGGATACCTTGATGAAAAGGACTGTTGTACATTTGGAGCTGAAGTTTTTGTCATCCAACCGGCCGAGAAGACGAAAGAGTCTCTTGCCTTGACCAGATACCCGCTTAGAAACACATTCACATTTGTGTTCAAAAATTGGTCCGCATTGGGCATTGATCTCGATTCTCAAGATTTTGATTTCGAAGGAAAGAAATGGTACATTCCCATCACAAAAAGTTTGCGAAAATGAAATTAGCTACCCTCCTTTTACCTTTCTAAATTTATTTATCTTTGTTGTCTGTGTTTGTACATAGAATTGGCTAAAACTTATATTTGTTTACCTGTAATTGTCATGTGCAGGAAATTATTGGTCTATCCCAAAGGCGATGCTGTCGGCAAGGGAAAGTCGTTGTCCGTTTACTTAGAGGTGCAACACCCCCCACCCCCCC